>JARFXV010002369.1:0-50127 GCA_031761425.1 Cosmopolites sordidus | reverse complement strand
GTTTTAAAAGCATAAATTATTAATCCCTTTTTTCTAATCATCGGGAACATTGTTTGACTCCCACATCTGATTTATTAAGGGTCGTAACAATTCAGAACACGACTCTGGGTTTGCCTTGAGTAATTCTGCTGGTATATTATCCAGTCCCAGAGCTTTGTTGTTTTGTTCCCCCACTGATCTTTATTTTGTTCGATTTGTGGTGGAAATGCGATAGTGGAGATGAACACTTAATTTAGTAAAACAATTAGTCAGGTATTTTTTAATGTGAACGTGAATAGTTTAAAACGTTGTTATGGTGTGAAAAAATTAGTGCTAACAACTTAAACTTTGGTATTGAACGACAATAAAGTGTAAGTTTCCCGTTTTTTTTTTCTAGTAATGAAACAAACCAAACTTATGCTGAAACATATGTTACTAAAATGACCTTAATTAATATAATACATTTTATTTTCAAATAATACCTTAATAGGCCAATGCAACAAAAACTGAATTTTGATGGATCGAAATAAACAAGACGAAAATAGACTTTGCCATTGTTGAGAAAGTTAAACCTGTTTTTCATTGGAAATGGTCAGTGGAACTTTTTGTTCAAAAAATTGTAAGGATCTGTAGGTTAAATTTACGAAACTACTTTCCCTTTCGCCTTATATAATATATAAAAGAATGGCGCAAAATAATTAACGACGCAACTAATTTGTCGCTTCTCAATATTTAGCGGCTACAGTACACAAAAAAAAACAGTTCTAGTTTATGTAAAATCGTTACAGGTGGTGTTGTTATTTTAGTGGGAAAAGGCTCCAACAACCCCGCTTTGTTTTAAATGTGGAGCTATTACAGCGAACTTCTGTTGTAGTGAGAGATGGAGCTCATAGCATCGGAAATGGGTTGTTTTTTAGTAGAGCATCATTATTCACCAGATAGCTGTCAAAGTCATCATTTTATGTTTATTGTCGATTGAAGCAAGAAACTTTTATTTATTTAGAAAAAATGGAAAAAAGCTAGTTTCGAGTAGTGATTAAACACTTATATTTAAAAGCTTAACACCGAAAGAGAGCAAAGCTGAGTTGGTGAAGTTCATGACACGTCTGCTTCTGTGTTTTGCAACTGTTTATAATTTGGATAAATTGAGTTTAAACGTGATCGTACATCCACAAAAAGATGAACATCGTTCGGGACATCCAGTTGAAGTGACTACTCCCGAAATGATTGACAAAAATCCACGACATGGTTTTAAGTGATCGACGAATCAAAGTGCGCGAAATAGTTGAGGCCACAAGCATATCCCAAGGTACAGGTGTTTTCAATTTTGCACGAAAAATTG
The DNA here is from genome assembly GCA_031761425.1 of Cosmopolites sordidus. Lineage (NCBI taxonomy): Eukaryota > Metazoa > Arthropoda > Insecta > Coleoptera > Curculionidae > Cosmopolites > Cosmopolites sordidus. The sequence continues at coordinate 48,806 of JARFXV010002369.1, read as the reverse complement.
GGTTGTGAAAAAAATGTCTGCAAGATGGGTGGTGCGTGGAGAATATACGCAATCGTGTGGTCGACTCTGAGACACTTTTGGCGCTTTTTCGTAGCAATCCTGATGAGTTTCTTCGTCGATGCATAACTGTGGATCAAATATGGATACACTTCTACACCTCAGAGACAAAGCAACAATCAAAATAGTGGGTTTTTTTTGAAGGCGAACAGGCTCCGAAGAAGGCGAAGACTGTGAAATCGGCCGGCAAGGTTGTGGCTACAGTTTTTTGGAAAGCACGCAGAATCATTTACACCGAGTACCTGGAAAAAATGAAAAAATAATAACTGGAAATAATACTCTCCAGTTATTGTTTTTTCACGTGTTCGCGTGAGCGAATAAAATCAAGCAAATTCGTCCTCATTTGAAAAACAAAAAGAATCTTGTTCATTAAGAACAATGCATACTTATACAGTTTTCAAAGGCCAAAATGATGGAATTAAAGTTCAAATTATTACAAAATCCATCCTATTCGCCGGTTTTGGCCCCCAGTGACTTTTTTTTATTTCCGAACTTAAAAAAAATTGCTCAGGGGATAACGGATTACTACATCGAACAGTCGATGGCCACTGCCCAAAACAGATGCCTATCTTGAGAATCTTCCGAAATGTTACTTCTTAAACGGCTTTAAAAAAGTTGGAGAAACGCTTGGAAAAGTGTATAGAGAGAGCTAAAAGATTATGTTGAAAAAAAAATTACTTAAAATTACTTACTATTAAATAATTTGGTTTTCTATCTTTTTCTAAGGGCTTAATTGAACGACCATCGTAACAAGCTTTTTAATTAGTATATCTATCTCTCAATATATTTGCTTTAAGAATAAAGTATATAATTTTTTCAAAACTATATTACCGATTTGATATAAGTTCTTACTAATGTTCATTTGAAATATTGTTTTTCAGATAATATCATACAGTTGATAGAGGAAATGTATTTTTCGACTTAAACCAAATTCGAATAAACGAAAACAAATGAATGAATAAAATTGAATTGTATGCCATACACTCAAGAGTTCAGATATTGCTAAATATTAAAAAACTGTTACAAAGACACAAAATTTGGAGATACTAACGAAGAAAATGATATATTAAATTTGATTGTCGAATCTTTGCAGCATATTGATAGTGGTATTAGTGATCAAACAATTGAGGACATCGAGGCTTGAAATTTTTGAGACTCAACAGAATTTTTGCAGTTTTTTAAAATTTAAAACCTCAACTAGCTTACTTTAAAAAATACCGCTGAACCGGATGTGAAATTGCTAGTACAAAAGATCGAGAAGGATCTCTTTGCTTATACTAGATTCAGCAATGTTACAGATTCCACTTTAGCTACTAATTTGAAAGAATTAGGAGGTAAACTGAGCAAAGATTTACCGATTACTGACGTCGAACGAGTGGAGATTGTGAAAGCAATGAATTTGAGAAAGGGACATTGGTATAAATGTCCCAACGGACATCCATAATGCAATAGGGCGAGTGTTGGTGGTGCAAAACCAAAATCGCAAAATGTATCTGTGGAGCAGATATAGGGCGGAATGAATCATCGTTTGTTACCAAGTAATGCACATGCGGGTGAAATGGATAGTTCTACAAGACATGCCTGGCCTGGTGGTCTGTATTAGAAAACTGAAAAACAAAAAACAATAAAATTATGTCGTAGTTTTAAGAATATTAGTGATTTTATGTTATTCGTTACCCAATTTGTTGCTTTGGTTGTATGAACGTAACTTTATAGTTAGTCTTTCCCAAACCATTATGTATGAGATCCCTAATTATAATTTGATTCATATTCTTATATTGTGAATTGCACTTAAGCATTTTTCAAATAAATACAAAAAAAAATTAACATGTGGTAATTTTACTTAACCCTCTATAGGTAAGATGGATTTCTGCGACATAAATAGTAAGGTGGGGGTTGGATCCGGACCCCGCCCGCAAAAAACACGTTTTTATGAGTTAAAAAGAAAAAGGAAATTGTTTTAAAACGTTTCTATTACTAGTTAGTTTTATTTGTTTTTAAAAGTGACATGCATAAATCATATTATGAAAAATTAAAAATTTTCAGTATCTCTCAACATAATTTTCCAAATATATATTATCCTTGCTTATAATAATTGCACGTATACCAGATAAATCACATTTTCTTAGGAACTACAGGTTTTTTAAAGATTTAGGACTTGAAAAAAGTTAAAAAATGTTTAGGAAAAAACTAATGGAACAACATTCTTACAATATGTTACTTTTGATTTTACACAATAATTTTTTGTTTGCTACTGACTATTTTATGAAAATGGAAAACATTTGCCAACGTAAAAAACAAATTATAAAAGAGTAAAAAACCAAAGAAAACAACAATCTTTTTTACAGATAAAAAATTAACGTTTTTTTTTTTCAATTACAATCAAATAGTCAAAATTTACTGAAAGTAAAAAAATAGGAAAATGTAATTAGTAAACGAAATCAAAGATTAAAAAAGTAAATATATCTTATAATAAAAGATTAGTCATAATAATCACATTTCGGTTTCCTCATTGGAATTACAATTAGGCCATCAAACATTTTATGATTTCCGCAGAGGTAACGACTGCATTTCACACAACACTATCTTTTTTATCCTGTGATCTATTAGTCACATCTTTTTTTTAAGGACTTCCACTGGTATGGCAACTTCTTGTAATTCCTTTGCCCAAAAGCTTGTGTAGTGAAAACATTCACAACTGAAAATAAAATTCACCCTGTAGATGTATACAAAATTAATAAAAGTCTAGACCCATACTGAAGTTGAAAAAACGACACCATCAGAGGAAAAATAAACACTCCCCATTTTTCTGGGAGAATCATAAAATAGGGACTTGTTATCAATATATAATTTACAAGTACCCTAAAAGTGGATATTGATGGTAATGGCACTTGGCACCAGAAAAACAAACATTCTTTCAGAGGAACGTGATAGTGAAAGGCTCTGTATCGGGTAAAGGGGCGAAGTGAGGCACTTGAGTAAAACAGATGGTTTTTTATAGTCTTATCACGTGGACAGGGCTACGTCGGAATTCGAGATTAGAAGTTCGAAAGAGTATGAATCGAGAGTTTGAGTTGAAATGTTGATGAAGAGAGTTCGGGGTTAACCCATTACACGGAAATAGTTCGAGAGAAAATCACGAGAAAAGAGTGAGAGTTGAAAGCACACGTTTAAGAGTTGCACGCGAAGATTAAGAGTAAAAAGCACAATTTGAAAATTGCACGTTAGTCAGTTCCCTGTCGATTCCGATTCCGAAATCCAGTTATTTTTGTTACGCCAAATCTCGGAAAACTTAAGACAATTACAGAAAAATTGCCCATTAAAAGTGTAGTGAAGTAGTTGTGAATTTGAGTAAATAAATGTATATCTGTGAATCTTCTGCTTATTAATTCAATAACCAAGATCCATTTCACGAACCAGCGAATCCTGTGGAAATATTATTATATCTCTGAATATGCGGACGAGGTTTCTAACAGAGGACTTCCCGAACAGCTTGCATATTGACATACGAAGTTCTTATGGAAGACGATGGTTTTGCATTCGTTTCTCCATTTGGAGTTTCGTCAATGCAAGGGAAAGCTTTTTTAGAAATGAGGATCTCGCGTTATTAGAGAAGCTACCCAGTTTTGAGTTCTTTTTGTAAATAACAAAACTATTCACAGCAGCGATATCTAGGATCCCATAAAGTATCTCGTCGGCCATCTTCGACATTTTCTCTGTCGTATTGTGATGGTAAAGCATGCCCAGAACACCAACCCGCCCTTTGGCTAAATTATAAAACTAGAAAATTTCCGGTTTACGGGAGTTTTCATTTGTAGATCCCCTGAAATGCATCGACGATATCAGCAATCATTATCACCTTTCGGTTTTTCTTCGGAGTGAATGAAACTAATGTTTTCATCTTGGTACCTGAATTTTGTAAACCTCACTGGAGTTAGCGACAGCATTGTAGGAGGTATCTGAATTTTATTTTTCCTCAAAGTATACACAAAGATGAGTTGTGTTCAAGGAGTGCTTCGGTCTATTTATAAAGTAAAAAAGTAAAGTGTTTGGGTTAGAGGCGCATCAGCAACTAGGCTATTTAGCGACTGGACCTACAGCTTAACGTGGGTTCCGAACCACGGTCATCAGCTTCCGACAAACCCAGGCCAGCACCCCCCTCGGGCTATAAACCCTTGGTTATGTGCCTACCCATAAGTCTATCAGGAAACCTACCGACTGGCGAGTGACCAACGTAGAACACTTCTCATAAAGCATCCGGCCTTACCCAGCCTTTAACTGGCGTGACTGAGGGGTAATTCGTTGTCGGATTTTACACTCTTGCCGAGAAACAATCACAAACATTTAGGAAAGATAAACGGACAGAAGAAAGAAAAATAACCATCCGAGCGCTGGAATCGAACCAGCTACCGCTCCAGCGCGTCTATTTATAAGATAAGAACTAGTTGTCTGCAGTTACGTATCTACTAATTCTCATTATACTCAGTGAGCTGTAGAACATACTGGGCTGGCAAAGGTAAATCTCGATTCTACTTTTTCTTCTTTACCAATATATGGTATGCCTTTTATAAAATAAAAAGTTCTGGCGTCACAAATCGACACTACTTTCAACCCGTATTTATCGGGTTTCGACGAAATGTAGGTTTTAAATGCGTTGCGATTCCAAAAACTGAGCAAAATTTCATTTACTGTAACATATTTCGAAGTGTCCTGTTGCAGAGTCATACAACACACTTCTCTAAAAGCGGCAACTTTGTCGTATGACTTTTTTTGTCATCGAAACGTAAATTTTCGAGAAGAAAGGTAAATCTTTTTCTCGACATACAGGATGTTCGTGCAACCAAATTCAGGATGTCCGTATGTTGCAGATAACATATCCTCAAGGCTTAGCGTTGAGTTTTTTAGTACAGCACTCATGCATAAGAGTTCCATTAGAGCTTTGATCTCAATTGCCTCTGTTGTTGATAAAAACCACTGAATAGAGTTACGTATTCCGTTCTCATGAGAACCAACGCGTCAGCATGAACTTAGGCTCCAAACCGCACAGATGAGAACCACAACATCAGCATTACCTTGAGAATCATCACGCCACCGGTTGATCCCGGAAATGCAAGGCAAACGCATTTTAAAGTATAAAAGATGTATTTACATTCAATATTGTTAATTTTTAGTTAAGCTGTAGTTTGATAAAGACCTATTTTTGTAAACCATTTTCAAAATAAAGTTTTTAAAAACGAAGTCTGCCGAAAAAGTTCTTTAAGTGGCGCAGTCGGTAGGATTGCACAAGTGTTTCACGAAAGAGCCAATTGAGGACGACACCAAGAGACACAACAGTTGGAGCCATCCAGCAGTGCAATCAACGGAACCAGAAGCAGACAGCAGCACAGCTGAGAATTCGGGAAGGAAGAAGCAGATCAACAAAGGTTAGTGCCAATTCCTTTTACCCTCCTGATCCTCTGATTAAGGTACTCAGTTGGAATAGCTAGGGAAGTGTATTTCACACAAAATTCCAGTGTACTGAACACATTAAGTTTAGAAATTAGGTTAAGAAAGAGAAAGAAAGAAAAATTCGAATAAAATAATATATGTCAGAAGTTGACAATTTAGTAACAGCATTAGCTGCAGCATTTAACGATAATGATATTAAAATGCAGAAACAAAGTAAACAAACTCCCATTGATTGGGATTTATTCAAATCTAGATTAGAAAATATTTAACCTTTTGATGGTGATAGTACCACTTTAAACAAATTTGTTAGCAAATGCGATAAACTCGTAAATATATATAGACAACTACAAAGTGATGAATTAGATGCCCACATTTTCGATTGTATTCAGGAAAAATTAATCGGGAAAGCAGAAGTAATGGTTGGAAATAGAACAGAGCTGATAAATTGGGACGCTCTGAAAGCCGCGTTACAACAATGTTTTTCTGATAGACGTAATACGGACAATTTAGTCCAAGAATTAATACTAGCCAGACCATTCAAAGGTGAACACTTAATAAGTTTCGGAACTAGACTTCAACTACTTCGAAGTAATGTTGCTCAGAGAATTAGTAACGATCTAAATTTGAATGAACAACAGAAAATTTGTCACATTAGTTACTACGAGAAAACTTCATTAAATACATTTATAGCAGGTTGTACGGGTACTTTGAAAAATAACATGCATTTGAAAAAACTCGACACATTAGAAAACGCAATGGCTTATGTCGTTGAATTTGAAAATTTCGAAAATTTCGAAATATTAATAGCCATGAGAATAATAATGAAGGAGTTGAAACGATACACTCTTCGGCTGAAAACCCTATTTGCGGAATGCCAATAACTGAAAGAGCCGTGAACTTGTAACTGTGAACTGGATAAAAATCAGATCATTGTTACAAGCGGAGATATAACGAAATTTCAAATCAGACAAGAACGAGTGTTCGAAAACAGTAGGTTTTACTTAACTATTTCAAATAGAGATCCAATATCCAGCATAGTCACGTTCCTTAAAGAATATGTAAAACCGATACAATTATACGCTATATACTTTAAAACTCTCTGAAATCAGATTCTAAATTCAGACTCTGAACGCAGATTGGGACCACGCTAGAGAAATAAAAATCAGAATTGAAAAAGCACGAAATGTATTTAACAGAATGAGAGGTGTATTATGCAATCTAAAACTAAACATCAGACTACGAATTAGGACTCTCCGATGCTATGTTTTCTCAATATTATACTATGGGGTGGAGGCATGGACCTTGACAGAGAACACTGTAAAACGACTTGAAGCATTTGAATTCTGGTGCTACCGCCGTATACTTCGAATCTCCTGGACACACCACGTTACCAATGAAAAGGTTCTGGAGCGGCTGAACAAGAGAAGAGAAGTAATTGTCACCGTAAAGAAACGAAAAGCATCTTATTTTGGACATGTCATGAGAGGAGGAAAATACTCTTTACTACAAGTTATACTACAAGGAAAAGTAGAGGGAATGAGAGGACCTGGTCGAAGAAGGATATCATGGCTGAAGAACTTGAGGCAATGGACAGGAATGACATCAACCGAACTATTTAGATCAGCGGCCAACAGGATTAGATGGGCCATGGTAATTGCCAACGTCCAATGAGGATATGGTACCCCCAAGAAGAAGAAGATACTTTAATAACCCAGAAATCGCACGTCGATTTGCAATCACGATGCAAAATCTATTTAAAAACTCATCTTCCAAGATGTTACAATGTTCAACGTTCTTGGAAGATATACGAACGAGAGAGGCGCAACATGAAAAACTTACCCTATACCATACAACCAAAACTTGCCACAGAGGTATAAATGAAATGAAAGCAGCACTCAGTACGAGATTCTATTGGCCAAAAATGTCAGATGATATTGAAAATTATATTAATAATTGCGAAATATGCCAAAGAAACAAATATGATCGAAATCCACCGGTAATTAAATTTAACTTAACACCTTGTGACCTATTTTTTCTCTTTTGAAACAAAATAAAAAATATATAGATCACAGCGACGGTAGCTGTTCGCCGGGAGCACCGGGAAGAAGGTCCAGAACAGAATGAAGCCACGACAAAAGTTGAGCGCCACCCGGTTACTTCATATATCGGAAAAGACCCTGGAACCGGGAAGGGGTCTATCTTAAATAAAACGGTTTACTAGAATTTTATACATATATATTATAAAAGCACACTCAAAAAAGAACGACACAAAGCACACAAAAAAACGAATAACTAAAACTATCAAACAAAAGGCACGGGAAGGTTTAGGGAAGGTGGTTCTCCAAACCTTACCGTGAAAGAAATCAAAAATCAAATACACAGCTCTGAATTACACCAGCTGGTCTCTATGTCCCTATACTTACAAATTAGAGGTTATTTCCTCTATTCTGACAATAGTAAAAAGATAAATATATAACGCTAGGGTAACCAAGAATGGTCAGACGGCAAATAGATACAAAATATAAGATGATAACGTGACCATTATCAGTATAAGAAATTATGGTAATAATGTATTTGTGAAAAATAACTGGTAATTGCAATCCTTAACGGTACATGAAAATATAATAAAAAAAGTGTTTATCTGGCCTTATTTCCTGATGTTGTCTATCCTTGTCTGTCAAGATACTGGGTGTCCAAAAACACCGAGTACGACTGCGGGCAGTCCGGTATCCCTCTGCGGGGGTCCTAAAATAATCTCGATCTGACCAACCGGTTACTCTGCCATATGGCCCCAAAAAGGTGTAAGGTTTCCACGATGGTCGGGCTCTGTAATAGGTGGTCGTTCAATGGCCTGATGTCTGTTGATCGGATTCTCTGCAGCCGGGTCGTAAAACCCTCTATAAGAATATCAGAAAAATCAACCCAAGCATGACTTGGCCAGCAAACCTACGTAACTCAGTTGGCATTGCGTGCCTTTACCGAAAACTGAAAGGAAAGACACCTCGTTTACCAACCTCAGCTGAACAACACAACACTCGCAGCCACGTCTCCAGACCTCCCTTAAAACGATCTGAGAGCAAGTGAACTTCCAAAAGGTGGAAAACACGTAACAATAACCCCTATATCCACCACAATAAGGAAGTGAAATATAGTTTTCACCAAACTAAAATTTACAAAAAAACTCAAACGAAATTCAATGATAATCTACAAGGTGAACTGTAAAACAGACACTGCCATAGGCCTTCCGGAACGCATTCTGAGGGAGCTGAGACGCCACCCAGTAGTGACACCCAATTACGAGGCGAAGTCGCAACCAGATGATCACCCCCCGTAGTGTATCCTTCCCTGAGAATTGTCCAAGGACTGTATTCCGAAATCCTAGGGCACCCGTCCTAAAATGGCCCTTAAAAATGGAAAAATACTCAGTGAGCTACACTGAAAAAAAAAACTTTAAAGCCTGCATGATAGATGCGAGGTAAAATAACGAAAACCGAACATGGTCGAGTCTAGAAATAGGACTGAGAGAATACGAGCAGCGGAATAAGCAATAACGAGCGCTTGCGAAACACAGAAGCGTGATTGTCACTAGGTTTAGTCTTGATAACTTTCGCGTATTACACGTCCCGATGGGAGTTACAATAAGTAGGTCAAATTCGGTAGGTCATAATTGGTGCGGACTTCTAAACCAGAAAAGCAAGCTTGTCGCTGAGACAAAATAACGCAATTCCCTCGTAACATTCAATCGTACCTATTTAAAAATCTAGACAAGGAAAAATCTATTGGCTGAAGGCTACAGTTGTTGGTTATGAGAAAGGCCTAAAATCCAAGCATAAATACATTTATGTTTGTCTAAATCTTTCCCACGGCTTGCGCCAAATTAGCTAACGAAAGGTAGTACCAACATATTCACCATCAAACCCGGGCCAAAGGCCAACGACACCGAATGGAAGCGCTATTAATCCTAAGGTTACGAGTCCAATTGCCACTCGGGCTTAGCGGAACCAAAGGCGGAAAGCACTACCAAAGGTCGAAAAAACTTTGCTGTGGCGGATCACTCCAACGTAAAACGTAACACAGCCTCGCTGCGAGGAGCTCGTAGGAACAACTCTAGATTCACTTCCCAAGCGAATACAACTGAGTTAACTAAAGTCTGTGGCAACCAAACGGAAACGCTATCTAATCCTAAGGTTACGAGTTAATGCTACTTGAGCTCGGCAGAACCAAAGGCGGACAGCTTTGTCAAGTGTCAAACAAAGAAAACGATACCGTGGCGAATCACACCAACACGGAACGTAACGCAAATCACCACGAAAAATCGCAGATATAGTCTCACGATTTACTTCTCAAGTAAATCTACACAATCTGGCTACGGCCAGCGACACGGTATGAAAATGCTATCAAGTCCTAAGGTTACGTGTTCAATCGCCACTCGGACACAACGGAACCAAAGAGAGACAGCACGGCCATGTGTCAACCAAAGAAAACGTCTCCGTGGCAATTCACGCCAACGCGAAACTTAATGCAGAACGACCGCGAAAAATTCGCACAGCCAATTCATAACTTACTTCCCAAGTAAATCCAACCTGGCTAAGTAAAACTTGCGACACCGAACTGAAACGCTAGCTGTTCCTAAGGTTACGAGCTCAATCGCCACTCTGGCACAACGGAACCAAAGGCAGATATCAACGTCCAGTGTCGACAAAACAAAAACTTTTCCGTGGCAATTTATGCCAACGCGAAACTTATACCGAACTTAACTTGGCTAAAGCCAGTGAACTTGGCTAAAGCGTCTAGCGCAAACTCGATAACGTAACACAGGCTTGTTCTTACTGAACAAGTCTGGAAAAGTACAAAAAGGAAAAGAAAAAGAAAAGTGAAAAGTGACGTTTCCAAAAAAGAACCTAAAAACTGCCAACTCAGAACAAAAAATAAATCAAAAACGTCACTGAGTCTAATTATGGTCAACTCTGGGAACATCGGAAGACTACACAGGGTAATAAATCTTTAACGTTCCATTTCCCTGCACGTGACCCATCCACATTTTTTAGTTCGTAAACTAAAGGAGACAACTTCTTAAAAACAAAGGAAAGAATGTGTTTGGGGCTAAGTTTCGATGCGAACATATCGGGAGCACTCGACAACTTCTTGTTAGGACGCCAAACTCTATCACCCACTTTAAAACTTACATCTCGTTTCCGGAGGTTATAGGATTTTGAATTCCTCTCATATGTGGAGTGAAGTTTCCGACGCACCTCAACAAACAAATCACGAAACTCTTTCAAGTTCTCGGCATAAGTGCCCCTGTCACCAGGTACGACTTCAATAGATTGGTCCGGGAAAGGGGAGTTATAATATTCTCCAGAAAAGGGAACATGCCTTCCGAACATCAGGTATGACGGGGGGAAACCGGTTACTACATGGATCGCGGTATTGATGGCCTGTCTGATTTCCGGAATATGCAAATTCCAGTCCTCGTGTCTATCTATGTAATACCTGATAGCTGTCGTAATGGTTTTATTATTAAGTTCCACGAAGTTACACTGAGGAGAATAAAACGGGGTGAACCATTGCTTAACTTTATACCTGTCACATAATTCCTTTATACCCTTGCTCTTGAAATTCGGAGCGTTATCACAAATCAGGATTTGGGGAACTCCAACAGAAATGAATATGTGATTCTCTATATGGTTCATGACCGCTGGGCATTTGGCATTTCTCAACGGAAAAATGAACGTGTACTTAGAAAACCAATCCGCGGCTACCAATAACCATTTGTTACCCTTTCTGGAACGAGGAAAAGGACCTATACAATCCACCGAAAAGATTTGACCAGGTCGGTCAACTACCTTTTCCTTACCAATAATACCAATCTTACTTAAGTTTGAGTGTTTCTGAGCGCCACACACGAAACACCTTCTTACAAATCTCAAAATATCTGACCTCATCTTAGGCTAATAATACATCTCCTGTACTCGGAACAAGGTTTTCCGAAAACTAAAATGGCCACTAGTGGGAGGAATATGACACGACTCGATGATTTTCGCTCTCTGAGGTTTAGGAACCAAGATTTTCCACTCTCGAATATTAAAAGTATGATTCTGCTTACAAGGAATGAATTTCTGAATGTAGTGGTTCTCAACTCGCCATTGAGGAAATTTGTCCGGGTTGTTTACAATCTTTCACAATCAATTACAATCACAGAGCGCAATATACCAGGGGTCAAGAGAATTTACTTCGATCGAGATGGATGAAACTTGCAAACACGTATTCTCGGAATCTGCTGAAAGGCTACTCTCTGCCTCAGGATGCGGTATTCTACTCAAAGCATCAGGAACCAAGTGCATCGAACCTTTTCTATGCTGTAGATCAAAAGTATGCTGTCTTAACCTCAGTAACCAACGACTAAGTTTACCTGACGGAGTGTTTAAATTAAAAAGCCACAGGAGACTAAAATGATCAGTGATGACCGTAAAACGAGAACCTTCTATCCAAGGCCTAAACTTTTCAATACAGAATATAACGGCTAGACATTCACGCTCCGTCACTGAATAATTCTTCTCCGCTCTAGATAAGGAGTGACTCCCGTAAGCGATTACTCGTTCCTCTCCGTCTATAAACTGGATCAACATACCTCCAATGCCGACATCAGACGCATCGGACTGAACGAAAAATTGCACGAAAGATTGGTGCACTTATAAGTTTCTGTTTGATGGCTAAAAATGCAGACTCCGCTCTCTCATTCCACTCTATGGCTTGTTTTTTTCTTCTTGCCTTTAAGAAGGTCGTTCAAGGGACTAACAAGAGAAGAAAAGTCCTTAATGGACCTACGGTACCATGAACACATATCAATGAAACGTTTCACATCGGTTGAAGTGCGCTGACGCGGATAGTTCGACATAGACTCAACCTTTGACGGATCAGTAGCTAGAGAATTGTTACCGACTATATACCCTAAATACTTTAAAGATGTCCTAAAAAATTGGCATTTTTCTAAATGAACAGTAAGACCAGCTTCCTTAAGTAGGTTCTTAGCGGTCTTTAAAAGTTCCACATGATGTTCCCAGGTAGGAGAGCATAGCAATATGCCATCCAGATACGAGAAAATATGTGGTTCGTATTTAGGTCCAAATATCGAATCAACCAACCTGTTGTGTTTGTGCCGCATTGCACAAGCCAAAGGGAACGACTGTTAACTGAAATTGTCCACGACCGATAACCGAAAAAGCGGTTTTTTCTTTAGAAGCGTCTTCAAGTGGTATTTGCCAAAATGCCTTTCTCAAGTCAATGGAGGAAATGTATTTGGCATTTCGTAAGTTACTCAGTATTCTGTCTACGTGGGGTAATGGAAAACTATCGTGTTTCGTCAGAGCGTTCAAAAATCTTCCATCAAAACAAAATCTATATTCACCCGTGGGCTTCCTTACCAAAAGTGTTGGAGAGCACCATGGACTATGAGATTCCTCGACTACGCCCAACTGGATCATAGAATCTAACTCTTTATTCAGATTTTCTTGCATATAGGGGGATAGTAAATAAGGTTTCTTTTTGAAAGGTTGGTTATCGCCTGTATCTATAGAGAGTTTAATCTTATCGGTCCGTCCTAACCTATCCTTCCTGTCAAGTTCTCTAAAAGAATCTAACAGTTCTAGAGCCTCCGTCCTTTGGATAACGGAAAGATTGTCAATGGAAAAAAGTTTGAATACTGGAGGGTTATCAGACTCTTTTCGTATTGCACCTAGCACGAAGTCATCGTTGTGAATCGACCAATGATTATTCTTAAAATTCATTACTAGATTAAAACTCCTAGCAACATCGATACCAAAAATAAAAGCATGTGTTACAGAGGGTACTATATGGACTTTAATGATTCGACAACAATCGTTTATAAAAATCGGTAGGTCTGCAAGACCAGCAAGCTTCTGTCGAGTTCCATCGGCAGTAAACACACTACAGTTATTGCTTTGACGAATTTTAATCTTGAGTCTCTTTAAGATCTTAACTCCGCTAGCACCAACTATAGAGGTATTAGCTCTAGAATCTAATAAAACAATGATGTTCTGATCATAAAGTTTTGACGGAAATATATGGACGATTGTCATTAACCCTTTTTAGAAACAATGGTAAAACTTCCAAATCACGGGTATAAGTGTTATAAAAATTAGATACGTGTTCTAACCATTTGTTCCAACCTAACCTGTTAACGTGCGACCTTGCGGTTTGCCTTCTATCAGGATACCGACGGCATGCGACACCTGATGGCCTAACTAGTTTTTTGAGCACTGAGGACAAGAACCAAGCTTAACTTTAGGTTCACCACAACGGAAGCAGAAAACTGTTCTCTTCTCGGTACATGAACGAAAGGTGTGATTGACTCCCTTACAGTTGAAACACACAACCTTAGGCTTAGGGCTATTTTTCCTATCTCCCTTGCACACAACCGCAGGAGGTCTCCTAGAATCTTTACCAAAACTACGAACATCCTTTCCACTAGAACAACTTGACTCATGGTGAAGTGGATCTTCCTTAGAACCACCAGCACTCTTTGTCTTATCTCGACGATACCAGCCACTCTTATGAGGGTCATCGAAAGCAAACAACTGAGAGGGTTTTCTAGAAGTAGAGGGTAGAACATCCTCCAACTTCCTATACAAAGCAGATAGTTCGGAGACAGTAACAGTATCATGTAACGCCAACTGCGCCACGTATTCAGGCAACAAGTTCCTCCGGATGTACTTGACTCTGGTAACTTCAGCAGGGGTCACGGACAACCGAGAGAACAAATTCTCCATCTGAGCCACATAAATAATAACTGTTTCTGCGCGTCTCTGTTTCCTCTGCCGGATTTGTTCCCAGACATCATCGTCTGCATGAGGAGACAAAAAATCTCTCTTCAACCTCGAAACAAGACCTGACCAATCTGACACAACACCCCTAACACTTCGGAACCACACAAAGGCGTCGCCAACGAAAAATTCGACAGCTGAATTAAAAAGTTCTATCTCTGAAAAATTACGAGACTGGGAGAAGTCGGAAACTCGCTCCAAGAAACTAAAAACATTTTTCGATTCTCCATTAAACGTTACACCCCAAGTCGAGACCGACGGTTTGCCAGCAGAACAGTTAACGACTGGACTAACATGAATTACAGGAGGCAGGATTTGGTTTACGTTGCCTACAGTACTTGTAGCGTCAGGATCCTCTAACAACTTATCGTCTAGATCTGACTCTAACTTAATACAACTCGGGTAAGATTCGTTCTTAAACACGGCTACGTTTTCCTTCTCATTCTCCGGTACTATAATTCTCTGAATCCTAGCGGACAGATGGGCAAGCCTAGACCTCGCACGCAAACATACACTATCAGTGACGGTTCCTTCAAAATCTTCTATTAAATTTACTATTGAGGCGGTACTTTTCAGGATTTCCGACCGTTCGATTGAAAAATCAACATTATAGGTTTCTAACCTAACCAAACAACCTGGATTTGGGAATTCTTTCTTTAAAAGTTTTGTTAATATCTTTCGTTTTTCACTAACATTTCTATCTGTAAGAACCGAGCGAATTTTCAACTCGTAATCCAGTTCATAGTCTAATAAATGATTAACTTGGAATCTTTCGTCAGCCATCATGATATAACAAAATTTAAAAACCAGATCAAAAACAACATGTAATAATAAAAATAAAATTTACCAAAAAAGTTTACATTCCCAAATCTTTTTAAAAAGACCCGGTATTAAATTCAGAAAAACTAAACTAACTCTCCCGGTATCCCAGATACAATACCGTAATAGAAAATAGATTAACTCTATATTAACTCATAAATTGCAAATATACAAGGTCATTGTACATTATTCAAAAATAAGAATATAAAATAAAACTGAAAAATAAAATAGAAAGAACGCTATCGAAGGCGAGTTTTGTTTTCTCAAAAAATTGTTAACGAACTGATAAGAAAATTCCTTCCTTCTCGCAAATATATTTATTTGGGATATTTAGTTATTTTAATTTGACATTGACATTTAAAATTTCCAAATTACTGTATCCTTCTCCGGTACACCTAAGGAATGTTCTTCGATATCTCGATGGTTTTTTTTTCTTTAAAAAAAATTTGGAAATGCGTTTCCGTCTTAACTAGCGATTTTATTGACTTCTAATGTTTCTATTCACAAATTTACAATTCTTCCGTACTTGTGCTTTATTTTCTGAGATTGTGCTTAAAACTCTAGCATCAAGCTGTCCTTAAAATCAAGCCCCACGTTGTTGGGCGTCAAATTTATGTGACCTATTATTTTCTCTTTTGAAACAAAATAAAAAATATATAGATCACAGCGACGGCAGCTGTTCGCCGGGAGCACCGGGAAGAAGGTCCAGGACAGAATGAAGCCACGACAAAAGTTGAGCGCCACCCGGTTACTTCATATATCGGAAAAGACCCTGGAACCGGGAAGGGGTCTATCTTAAATAAAACGGTTTACTAGAATTTTATACATATATATTATAAAAGCACACTCAAAAAAGAACGACACAAAGCACACAAAAAAAGGAATAACTAAAACTATCAAACAAAAGGCACGGGAAGGTTTAGGGAAGGTGGTTCTCCAAACCTTACCGTGAAAGAAATCAAAAATCAAAGACACAGCTCTGAATTACACCAGCTGGTCTCTATGTCCCTATGCTTACAAATTAGAGGTTATTTCCTCTATTCTGACAATAGTAAAAAGATAAATATATAACGCTAGGGTAACCAAGAATGGTCAGACGGCAATTAGATACAAAATATAAGATGATAACGTGACCATTATCAGTATAAGAAATTGTGGTAATAATGTATTTGTGAAAAATAACTGGTAATTGTAATTCTTAACAGTACATGAAAATACAATAAAAAAAAGTGTTTATCTGGCCTTATTTCCTGATGTAGTCTATCATTGCCTGTCAAGATACTGGGTGTCCAAAAACACTGAGTATGACTGCGGGCAGTCTGGTATCCTTCTGCGGGGGTCCTGAAATAATCTCGATCTGACCAACCGGTTACTCTGCCATATGGCCCCAAAAAGGTGTAAGGTTTCCACGATGGTCGGGCTCTGTAATAGGTGGTCGTTCAATGGCCTGATGTCTGTTGATCGGATTCTCTGCTGTCGGGTCGTAAAACCCTCTATAAGAATATCAGAAAAATCAACCCAAGCGTGACTTGGCCAGCAAACCTACGTACCTCGGTCGGAAGGGTAAGGCGCGAAAACGTCCGCTCACCTGGAGATTTGGAGTTAGACTGTCTTGCTTTGTCCCAACGATACCGAAGCTCTTTCAGTTAAAAATTTGTCCGAAATAAACCTGCCAGTGGTGATCAACAATTTACGAATGCTACCTGTAGCGATCAAGAATTTGTGAACGCTACAACCTACAACATCAAGACCTTTCGAGCATATACATGTGGATGCTTTTAGAATAAATTACGACGCCTTTGTAACGATTTTAGATTATTTCTCAAGATATGGACAAGCCTACCCACTCCGTAGTATTACAGGCATCGAAGTAGTAGAAAATGTGTATACATTTGTAACACATCATGCCCTTCCATTAAAAATAACCGCAGATCAAGGAACAGAATTCAAAAATAAAGACCTCGTAGATTTCTGCAAATTGTATAGAATTGAATCGCACTATAT
Organism: Cosmopolites sordidus; assembly: GCA_031761425.1. NCBI lineage: Eukaryota > Metazoa > Arthropoda > Insecta > Coleoptera > Curculionidae > Cosmopolites > Cosmopolites sordidus. The sequence continues at coordinate 31,635 of JARFXV010002369.1, read as the reverse complement.
AACAGCGAAAAACAGCAATTCAAATTCACCAGTTGAAGGTTTCCATTCAACCATAATTGAAACTTATCGTTGCTTACAAGAAGAAAACAAAGACATGACAATACAGTTATTGATGAGAAGAGCTGTAATGGGTTATAATAATTCGATCCAAAGCGTGACCAAACTTACGCCCTTCGAAATAACAACAGGACACGTAAAGACTATAAACCCTTTTGATCTAAATGACAACGCTATTATATCCAGCTATGTACAATCACATAAAGAAACATCAAATAAGCTATATGAAAAGGTAAAGAGAATAAATAAGGAAACTAAACAAGGTGTAATATTGAAATTAAACGAAACCAGACAGGAACCTCCTGATTTTCAAGGCCAAAAGATCGCCTACGTAACAACAAAATATAGGAGCAAAGACAAGCCAAAATTCAAAAAGGTACCGATAATTGATGAAACTGATACCAAAATAATAACAGATAAAACTTCATACCCTAAAAGTACCCTCAGAAAACCTAAACCTAATGGAGGAAAATCTTTTCAGAATGAAGCAGGAAACAGCAACGATCCTGTTATACCTGGTCCTGCAGATCCACCTGACAAACGGATCTGATATCCAAATCACCACGCTGGAGAACCCCATATTACCTATCCAATTGGGAAACTCCAGACTTATCTATAATAGACATACATTTATACATTACGTAGATTTAAGACATTTAATGGATAAATTAAGTAATCTTAAGGCTTACTTTCTTAAACTCAAGGAAAGTTTATTACTAGTAAATGCATCAAACAATATCTCTTATCATGCACTAGCGCAAAACCTGTTCTCAGAACCGAATATTTAATAGAAATTGCAACAAACAAAATCGAAAACTTACACCCTCACATTAGAAATAAACGAGGTTTCTTTGATGGAATTGGAAAGATTAATAAGTGGTTATTCGGAACTCTCGACTCAGATGATGGTAAACGATATGATGAAGCAATCGCAATTTTAGAATCCAATCAGAAAACCATAGTTGACGAATTAAAATTACAGATTTCATTATCAAAAAATCTAATCGATAATTATAACGAAAGTGTGGCAACTCTAAGTAAAAATCAAGAGTCACTGCAAATAAGTTTATATACATTACAGTCATCAGTTCAACAAATTATTAATAACATACAAGATTACTTAAGTTTTCAAGGAATTACAACACAACTAAACTTAGATTGTCAAAATTTAATAATGTTTCTAGATAATTTGGAAGACGCCATTATGTTTGCCAAAGTTAACGCTCTGCATAACAGCATACTATCGAGTTTGGAATTAGAAAACATGTTAAACTATCTAAATAATATTTATAACAATTCGGAAATTATAGCATTCAATAATTTACTGTCATATTATCAATTTTTTGGAATTCAAGTAGAATTTTTAGAAAGCAAAGTAATATTTGCCATACATGTACCTATACTGAGGCCTGAAACTCTTACCTTCTATCACGTCTACCCAGTTATCCAAAATCGAACCATATTTATACCAAAATACCCTTATTTGGCACAATCCTCTACGAGAAGACAATTTATCGTTAATTCATGCCCAATTATCGAGAAGATATATTTCAGCATGGAAGAATTTCTACCCGATGACCAATGTGTGAACAGTCTAATAGCAGGACATCAGACTGGAAATTGTCCAACTATCAAAATTAATATTGAAGAACCAGTGACAGAACAGATTACCAGAGAACTAGTTTTAATTCTACCTACCAAACCAGAAACAATGATTACCAAATGCGACACCCATCAATATTTTGAAATATCGAAATCTTCACTAATTAAAATCCCAGAAGATTGTGAAATTCAAATTAACTAAAATAAATTCCTGAATGACTTAAAGATTCAAAGAGGAAAACCAATCATTCTACCTAAAATAAAATGGTCAGAATTAAATGGAACAAAAACTTCGATTACTCCGAACATCGCCAAAATCAATATTGACGAAATATACCATCTGAAAAATATGGCAAATCAACTGTAGCCGGTAAACCTCGATAACAGTAATCATCAACAAACCACAAATTATATTGTTTTAGGTATTTGCATTGTCTTAACCATACTTGTAGTGATAATGCAAAGGGAAAAGTTGCATTCCTTTTGGCAAACCGTCAAAAGAAGATCAAGGAAAAACCACCCCCAGAGTAAAGTGGATTCGGAAAAACTTACCGTTGTTTTCGAATCTTAAGGAGGGAGGAGTTACGTATTCTGTTCTCATGAGAACCACCGCGTCAGCATGAACTTAGGCTCCAAACCGCACAGATGAGAACCACAAGAGTTCGCGATTAGTACTCGAGGTGAACGGTTGTGTTTTTCTCGAGTGTCTTTTGCAGGTTAGGTTTGGTGCCAAGCAGAGACGACAGGTGTTTTTCAACGCCCCCAGAGAAAATTTTTAGCGATTGACTCCTCCCCTTAAGGGTGGAGTAAACCGCAAACCGCAGTTCGGTTGTAAGGTCGACTGTGGGCGCGATCGGTTTTTGAAAAAGAATCGGCCGTGAAAGCGGTAGGCTTACTGCATTTGCAGTTGGTAGCGATCGACAAAAATTTACAAATTTTCCGATCCGAAAATTTTGTAAAAAGTTGGTACGTTAAATTAGTTGGCAGTTTCTCGGAACTGCCGACCGGTATTTCGTAACGCTGTGAGATATCGCGATAGACATCGCTGCATCTGCAGGCGATGTTTATGAAAAAAATAAGTGACAGTGAAAGTGCTAGTGCTAGCGTGAAAATGTCGAAGAAAGATAAGCACGAGAAGAGGCAAAATGCTCAATGGATGGAGCATCAGATTGCCGAACGCGACGCCCTTTTAGACGAACAAAAGGTGCAGATAGACGACCTCCAGGCTAAGATAAAGAGCCTGGAGGGCATGGTAAATGCCTTGACGGCAAAACTTAACGAGGTCGCATCGAAGAATGATGAAAAGAAAACACAGGAAAAAACAGCAGCCGAGGTGGTGGCTGGCACATCCGGCGCCCAAAAAGCCAAGAAGACAAAAAAGCGGCCTGCAATGTCCACCGATGAAGATACGTCGGAAAATGATTTTCCGACTTTAGAAGAAGCCGCAAAAGTTAAAAGACAGCCGGCTAAGAATTGAAAACCGTGCCAGAAAGGCCAGTTAACGAACAAGAGGATAAAAAAGCCCTACCGCCTGTCACCATTGCGTGTCAGGATTGGTCAGGGTTCTCCAAGAGCCTTGGTGATAAAAAGATCAATTACACCAAGGCAAAGATGAGAAGGGAGGGGATAAAAGTCACCCCTCAAACAGCAGCAGATCACAGGGCTATGGTGAAGTTTTGTGATCAGAAAAAGGTGAGCTACTTCACCTATAAGCTGCAGGAGGATAAGAAGCACCAGGTGGTGTTGAAAGGAGTGCCAGAAAGCACTCCTGTTGAAGAGATAAAAGAAACCCCGATGAATCAGGGTTTCGATGACGTAGAACTCGCAAGATTACGATCCAGAAAACCGGGCACCAAGGGCCGTGAACTCCCAATGGTCTTGGTGAAAAGCAAGAGCGAAAAGGTCTTTGCCATCAAATACCTAGACAGGTTGGTGGTAAAGACGGAAACAAAAGCCAAGAACGACAGACTGGTACAGTGTTACCGGTGCCAGCGATTCGGACACGTGCAGAGTAACTGCGGTTACCCTGTACCATGCGTGAACTGCGGAGAGGAGCACAGGAGCTCCGACTGTACGCGCTCAAAAGAAGACGAAGCGACCTGTGTAAATTGCGGGGGGAAACACCCTGCATCTTACATGTGATTCAAGAATGCCCCCACCAAGAGTGGGAAGAGGCAGAATAGGCAAGAGCCTACTACGCAAACGCGAAAGGACGCAAACAAGAAACCGGATATAGAGGAAATAATCCGACAAGCGGTCGAGCAGTCAGTCCGCGCCATACCTGCAGCACAGAATGCCAAGTAGAGGAAGCAAACTGCACACGCTGATGATTGGATCCTGGAATGTCAACGGGATCAGAGGCAAGAAGATAGAAGTAGAACAACTTCTAGCCGATTATGAGCCGGATATTCTTGCGCTGCAACGGAAACAAGATGTCCGTCCGGGTACAGGATTAATTTCCTGAACTACCGGACATTCAGATTCGACAGACCGAATCCAGTTGGTGGTGGCGTAGCCATCCTGTTTAAACGAAGTCTGGAATCTGAGCCATTGAGAGATAACGATGGCGAAATCGAAGCTATAGGAGTCAAAGTAGAGATGGCACATGCACCCATTGAGGTGCAGTCCGTCTACCATCCTGGCAGGCCTGATCAGCTGCTAAGAGAAGATATTGAGGAACTCTTACAGGGAAATGTAGGAAAAGTACTCATTGGGGATTTCAACTGAAAGTCACCGGGTTGGCATGGCAGGTTGTATAACTCCAACGGAAGAAGACTGGAGAGATTCGTGGAGGCTATGGGAGCAATCGTTATTGCTCCCCAAGAGCCCACGTATCAACCAACAACAGGCAGCTTACCAGATGTACTGGACATCGCGGTCATCAAGGATATCCCCGTGGATATCGACATTGAGACCGTGTACGACAGGACGCCCGACCACAACCCAATTTTTCTAAAGTTGGGTTCTGGTGACGGACAAAGGGATTTTATGGTGAGGAGGTGGGTGAACTGGGACTTGTTCCCAGAAAAACTCCACTCCAAAATCCAAATCCCGAAGATCGGTACAACGGAAGAGTTGGAAAACGAAGTGGAGAGATTGGAAAAGGCCATTGTCGATGCAGTGGAAGAATGCACGACGAGGACGGCAAACCCAGCACGACGGAAGAAAGGCAAACCCAGCACCCCTACGGACCTGTTCCTCAGTATATTCGGAGGATGATTAGAAGGCGTAGGGCGCTGAAGAGAAGATATCGTGCCAATAGGATGGCAGATCTGGCCAGGGAGTTGACCAGATCTACCAATGTCCTAAGACAGGCACTGAAGAACCTCGCAGAAAGGAGGTGGACTGACCGCTTGACCGAGTTGGATAACGCGGACGGCACACTATGGGGAGTCTACAGGGCTCTCAAGAGAGATCCAGATGTAAGGATGATCCATGGAAGGAACGGACTTGTCTACACATATGAAGAAAAGGCCGAAGCCATGGCGGACGCGCTCGAAAGAGAGTGTGTCATCAACGACGACGATGACGAAAACCTCGAGAGGTTAGTCAAAAGGACGGTAAGGAACTTCCGCGAGAGGATTGGGCCCAGGCCGCCTCCGGAATTTGCAACTCCGAAGGAGGTCAAGGGTATAATCCAGAAGATTCGGCTCAAGAAAGCTCCAGGGTGCGATGGTGTTACCAATCGCATGCTGAAAAAGCTGCCGAGAAAAGGAATTACCGCCATCACCGCCATTGCAAACGCAGTCATTAGACTGCGGTGTTTTCGGATAGATGAAAATACGCAATGGTGAGAATGATATCGAAGCCAGGGAAAGACAAAAAATTTCGCCAAAACTACAGGCCAATAAGCTTATTGCCGTCAATAAGTAAGGTCGTAGAAAGAGTAGTTCTAAAGAGATTAGAGAAGGTGCTCGAAGATAACAGCATTCTTCCGCCCGAACAGTTCGGGTTTAGAAAAAATCACTCTGCCGAAGATCAACTGTTATGTATCACAGAATACATAACAGCGACGCTGGACAGGAGACACGGAACGGCCATCGTCCTACTCGATGTCGAAAGGGATTTCGACACGTATGTATGGCACGATGGCCTGATCCACAAGATGATGGACATGGGATTCCCGGAGTGGATTGTTGAGCTAATTGACTCATACCTAAGAGAACGAAGTTTCTCTGTGAAAATGGGTAAAGTCAAATCGGCCAGAAGATGGATGGAGGCAGGAATGCCGCAGGGAGCGGTACTAGCGCCCCATCTCTACAACATATACACTAGTCATATTCCGAGGAGGAATAACACTAGAGCAGCCCTGTATGCCGACGATACGGCCATCATGGCCAGGCATAAGAGACCGGACCAGGCCGTCAGATACGTCCAGGATCACCTGGACGATCTGATGGAATGGTTGATAGCCTGGAAGATCAAGGCCAATATCGCCAAGACACAGGCTATCTACGTCACGCAGAGAATGAGCAGACCCGGTCACCAGCTGGAAATCGAAGACGAAAGAGTAACATGGAAAGATACTGTAAAGTATCTAGGTGTCACCTTCGACAAGAGGATGTCATGGAGGCAACATGCAAAGAACGCACGGTGTAAAGCCGTGGCTGTTGCGAAGATAGCTTACCCGCTAATTTGCAGAACCAGCAAATTAGACGTGAAGCTGAAGATCCTAATGATTAGATCATTAGTGAGAAGCGTCATGATGTACGGATCGATCGCGTGGGGCTACGCGGCAAAATCCTACATCAAGAAAGTGGAAAGCTATGAGAACAAGCTAGTGAGACTAGCTCTCGATATCCCCTGGTATATCTCCAATGTGCAGATACACAGAGAGATGATGTGGACTCCCTTTAGGCAGTGCATGCAAGAAAATTCAGAGAAAGCTTTCCTGAAGATACGTGACCACCCAAATCAAGAACTGCGAAGGTTAACGGACTATCGTCTGGAAGACTTCGCAGCTTTGGGTGGCAGACGGCATAGAAGACCGAAACTCCAACTTTTGGAGGACTAGGTTGACTGTTGCCCAACGAGGGATCAACATCGAGGGATGGGACGCCACGTCCCGGTTTGGAAAAAAAAAGGAAATTAGTGAAATGTGAAGTGAAAGTTTTCTTTTCTCTTACAGGTAAAAGGTAAGAAAGATAATTTACGCCGAAACACATTCAGTGTCATCGACAAATAAAATAATATCTTAAGACTACACCCCCCTCTGGTACATGTCCCCCAGAGGGGGGTGGTGCGAAGCGCTTGGCCCACCCCGTCCGGCGGCCAAGCAGCGGAAACACCAATGGAAGAGAAGATAATGGTTTTGTGAGTAGCGTTACGACTACGGAAACCTTATCCCATCTAACCAGCAGTGAAGTTTCGGGATTATTTTAGAAAATAATCTCGGGTGGATGGAGGGCGGGAATGAGAACCACAACATCAGCATTACCTTGAGAGTCATCACGCCACCGGATGGTCCCGTGGCAAATGCAAGGCAAACACATTTTAAAGTATAAATGATGTATTTACATTCAATATTGTTAATTCTTAGTTAAGCTGTAGTTTGATAAAGACCTATTTTGGTAAACCATTTTCAAAATAAAGTTTTTAAAAACGAAGTCTGCCGAAAAAGTTCTTTAAGTACAGTTTGGTATTGAAGTCTAGATTTTTCAATTTCATTATTTGTATGAGAAACAATTTTACTTATTATCTCACCATTTATAAACAATGAGAATATTTTACATTCGTCAGTAATCCCTCGTGCTTCCCCTCTAGGTCATGGAACATGGGTTATTATATTAGAGGTTGTTGTTTTGGAAAATTTTGAAAGTATCGGGATGTCACTCCAAACAGTTTCTAAATCTTTGATAAGTTCGTAATTCTCACCATTATTTTCTTTTATTTCTAATCGAAAGTTTAATCATTATCTGCAACGCAAATAAAGACGATTCGTCTTCATCGTCGCTATTCGATAATACGTTATCGCCGCTGTTCGATTCAACTTCTGTCATCATTTATTTCATCATTTGATTCTTATTGTTGTCTCCATAATTCAGCCAACACCTCTTCAGGAGTCTATAATGACTCACTGCGCCAAGGAACTGAAAAAAAACAACATTTAATAGCAAAATTGTAACGTAACTGGTAAGGTGAGGTCGGATGTGACTCCAATTCGGATAAGGCTGGCTAAAAATAAACACAGTAGTTTAAGGCCATTTATCAGGAAGATAAATATCAACCTCTCGCGGTTGTTGGAAGGGGTGGGGAGAGATGTAACCAACCAAATTAGTTACGCTACGATCGCATCCGACCCCAACCTTACCGTTTGAGGGTTAAAATTCCCCGCCAAACATACGAGACACCAGAAAAAAGTATGTTTTGTTAGACGAAACACCTATCTATATCAATTTAATAATTAGTAACCAAATATGAAAATTGATATAGCTAGGTTATTAATAATTTACAACCAAACCAGTATAAGAATACTACTCCATGGTGAGCACTGGAACGATTCATGAAAAGATAGCTGCTTCAGGAACTATAGCGGCGGGGTACAAATTGTTTTGTAAACCTGTTCGTATACATTTATCTATCGTGTAAAATACTAAAGGGAGATCCAGGTAGGACCAATCACCTAACATTGAACTATTATAAAACAATTAATCTTATTTGGGTTTTAGAGAGCTTTCATATACAGTTAATTTAACATTTTGCGCACAGGTATTTGGAACTTTAAATTTCAAATAATTACAACTGAGACTACCAAAGTAAAATATACATAACTGCAAAAAATCATGTACTAGGAAAACACAATCAGGATTTGCCAAATACATTAGAATGTTTTTTCTATAAATAAAACAAGAAATACACATCAAAAAAATGTTATTAATGATAATAAAATGAACATAAACTTTTCTGTCTTAACATGGATCGCAAAAATACACGAAAAATACTCAATTTTGTAATAAATGCATAATTTATGAACCAACCCAATTCTTACAAATGGTGGAGGAGAGTTGAAGAACAGACTTTTACATTCCAAACATTTTATATTATCTTCTGGATATTATTCTTTAGGTTACTTAGGATAAATAAACGCTTGTTTGGATGTCATATCATTTTTCGTTTTTTTTTTGATTTTTTGTCTATATTCATAGTTTTTTTTTAATTCTTAGTTCATCGTCCATGTTTATTTTTTTTGTAACCGTTTGTTTTTTTGAAGAATTTAGTTTTGTATTTTCTTTTTGCGCAATTTCTTTTTTAGGAGTAAAAGATAAAATTTCCGACTTTTGTGATTTTGTTTTTCATGAGTTTTATTTATAATCAACTGAATCCAAATATTCGAAACCAAGTTGATATTTTATTTTCTGGTGGAGTAACGTCGTTTTGATTTATGGTTATTGGATTAGATTTTTTTCTCTACATCATAGTCCTTCCCTATGTTAGCTGCTTGATGCCTTATGTTTAATGCCAGTTTGAATAATTTTTACCTGTAACTTGAACAATTCTTCTTTGAGTACGCCGGATGGCCCATCAACATCAGTTGTTAAAGAGGTTGTATTTATAGGGGTTTCCATCGAATCCACTTGGTTGATATCGGTCAGAATTGAGGGTGCTAAGTCGAGGTCTATAAAAATGCTAATGTGGCAATTTGTGGTTCTGATTTTTTGGAATTTTTGTTTATTTAAGTAGGCTTCTGCGAATATTGAGCCTACATCCAAAAAGATTACTCTTTGGGCCGGATGATCTTTTTGCCCTTGTCGAGCGCTCTTTCAAAATATTTTTCAAATGGGCCGTAAACAGCATCATGAAGTGGTTGGAGCTTATGGGTTAAGTGGGGGTAAGTACTGGCAAAATGATGACATGGTTCTCTGATGCAAAATCTAAAACTTTTAAGGATCGATGGGATCGATGGGATCGATTGTTTAGGATAAGAAGATATTTGTGATCTGCCGTTGGTCTTACACTCGCTACAAAAACTTAAGCCATTCCAAAAATGTTTCAAAAACAATCCAGCCATTGTCCGTGATGAGCCTTAATGTCCCAAGGGTTGTCCCCTCAAGATATCCGTGCTTTTTCTTCTTTCGGGGAAAAATTATGGTTGAAGATATATATTTTTCAGTCGCTGAACAACAAAATAACGATGCTATCAAAGTTCCACGTTCAGATGATGAAATCGAGTCAACCTGCATTTTGCCTCTTACAAATATATTTTTCGGCGGTTTCTTGGCTGACGTATGGATCCCCGTCTCGTCGACATAATATATATTGTCTCCAGTAATATGGTGTTTTTTCAGGATTTGCCTGAGATTTTTAAAAAATATTTTAACTTGGATTTTGTTGAATCCATAAACTCGTGCGACGCTGATAGGTTTTGGAGTCCTTAAACTTAGCTCTTGATTTCGCAGCATAAAATTGGCGTACCACTTTTCACCTGCTTGATTGTTATTAAATTACACATTATTAAACACAAATGCTTTTAGTTAATCCGTAAAATCGTTTAACTAATTCTTTCAGGTTTTCTCCTTCTTCGGAAAAATCTATAGAATTTCTTCCCCACTTCTTCTTTGGAGAGTTATAATTTTTATGGCCAGCAAGAGTAGAATGCATAGAAACAATGTCCTTAGCATATAGTGCAAAGGACATTGTTTCTTCACTCCCTGATTTGCCTCTGACAGATGTTCGCCGATACTTGAAAATCATTTTATATGCTGCAATATTACCAAACATTAATTAATATAATAATAATATAATGGGTAACAATAGATAAAAGCTACAAACCACATTTTTGTAGTTATTTTTTATCTATGGATATCTATCTTTTCGATATACTATCGATAGTTTCAACTATCCAAAATATATCGATAGGTTTTAGTAACTATCGAAATTTGTTGATGGGTTTTAGTAACTCTCGATATTTTTCAATAGTCGATATTCATTGCCATTGCTGTTCAAAATTGAAAAGTTAGGTTATGGTTTCTTTTGACGTTTAAATAATTATTTTGTGTTAAGACTGGTGATAATTCAAATTTATTGTGAATTTTTGGAGCAAAAAGTAAAAAGAGGATACTGTGAAAGTTGTGCCGAAGAAGCAAGGAACAAGGGACAAATTTTTAAACTTTGCCTTCTGAGAACCAAGCTAAAGTAAGTCATATTACAGTAAAATAATTTTAGGTTTAAATTTTTTTTTATGGTTCCGTTATTATAATTATACATGTTAAACCTCGCTCGTCAAAGGACTCGTTTATCATAAGTCATCAGTTGATCATCAAGTGCTTTATCCTCAATTAGGTCCCTTTTTTTTTTAAAGTCCCTTTTTTTTTAAAGTCCCTTTTTTTTTAAAGGGAAATTGGATATGGGGAGGACTCGCAAATAAAAAAAAAACAACTTGACAAAGCATTGATATTGATGATTGCCACTGATTTTCAACTTTTAATGTTGTTAATGATAGTGGTTTTAGAAACGTTGTACATATGCTAAATCCCGAATATGTTCTGTCAAGCAAATACACTATCCGAGAAAAAATCATGAAGGAAATGTATAATGATGCTTGTAAAAATCTGAAATATATTTTGGGAAATGTAAATTATATTGCCATCACTTCTGGCTCCTGGACTTCAAGGGCAACTGAATCATAATTGACAGTAACATGTCATTTTTTGACCAACGAGTTTAAGTTACATTCTGCTGTTTTGTCTACAAAATCTTCTACATAATATTTCTACGATGCTAAATGATATTTTTATTGAATTGGGTATAGAAACTAAAATATCATGTATTGTTACAGACAACGCTGTTAACATGAAACAAACCTGTGAACTTTTAAAGAACCATCATCTTCCTGTTTTGCCCATTTTATTAACTTGACTATTCAGGACAATATTAACATAAATCCCATCAGAAAGATATAACTAGATGTAAAGAAAGAGTAAGATACATAAAAATTGATGTCTGAATGATTGTGGCGTGTTCATATATTTTTTTCTCCTTTATTTGGGTTTTTCGCCACTGTCTAAAACTCAAAAAAATAAGAACAGGTATTTTTGATATATTTTTTAAATAAGAACAGGTATTTTTTGAGTTTTAGACAGTGGCGAAAAACCCAAATAAAGGAGAAAAAAACATAAAAAGTGGTTCTTCAAAAAAATTCTTGAAAATTGCTTGAAATGTCTTAATCTCTGTGTCTAGAAGAAATAACAGTTTAAGTGTTACAGTTAACAGTTAAGTTCAAGATATATTTCATGTTCTGTTGAGGCAACAACAATAATATATCAGGCTCCAAATATGTGACAATATCTCTTATTGTTCCTCTTATTAATGGAATTCATAGGATGCTGACCAACAAGATGCCAAAGTTAAAAACAAATGAGGGCTGAGAAATTTGTGTTAAACCGATTGATACTTTAAAAACCCGCCTATTCTCTTATAAAATAAAAAAGCGGCCACCTGGATGGGAACATTACCTGACGCGATTTAAACAGGGACGTTTTATGGGCCATGAGAATACCAAATCTGCTTTGCATTTTCTAAAACAAGAAATGAACTATGACTTAACCAGAAAAGAAGCAGGAAATACAGCAAGTATTCCATTAGACGAAAATGCCATTTCAGGTACTAATACAAGTTTTTCGAGTTCGGGTTTTCTTTTTTCATTTATGGAAGCAAAAGTACAGCAAAAGATAAGATCCTCAAAGTAATAATCATGAAGAAGCAATGGAGCGTCAAAATACAACCCAACACTCAGTTCCACTTCTTTTTTGGAAGGTAAAGTTACTGCGATTAATGTTTTTTTATTTTGTATCCATACTAGAATAGTGTTGACAGGAATAGGAGTAATTCATATTTGTAGTTTTTTAGGTGCACGCAAATGAATTTAAGTCTATACAAGAGCTATCCCAGAAATATCTCTGCCTTCCAGCATCCTTCGTAGAATCGGAAAGGATATTTAGTTTTACACATATAGTTTCAGACAGACGATCAAAAGTGATACCAAAAAATGTTGATATGTTGGTTTTCTTAAATAAAAATGATGGGTTGTTTGAAAATACATAATAAATGTTGTGTGAATGGGACATTAAGAGTTTTTAAAATAAGTAAACTTTTTTTAATGTAAACTCTTAATATATTAAAAAATGTGATTTGTTATGTATTTTATTTTAAAATTGTAGGAGCTTGGTTAAGAAAGCATTATTACAAGGTTTATATAATGTTTTTCTAGATATTATAATATTTTTCTTTTATTATCGAGAACTATCGATAATAATCGATAGTCGAAGGTTGGATTATCGATAATTATCGATGGCAATGCCTATTGATAATTCTCCATCACTGGTTGCAAAATTTTATACCTATGCGCCTTAGAAATATCTTACTGACCGTTATTGTACAGCAGATCGGTCTTGCCCAAGTCTACCATAAGTGGTAATGTCGTAGTGATCTTGTGCATTATTTGTCAAAATGAGCTAAATCCAAGTTGTAACCGAAGAATGGTCAAATCTGCTGACCGATACTGCTAAGCGTGTTTTGACTGACCAGCGTTTTACGCATTTTAGGACAATCTAGCCTGCTTTAGTGGGAGTACGGATTTGTAATTACGCGTTTCAAAAAATATTATCAAAAAAGGAAGATATCCTAAATAGGGGTTATTATTAAATAACATTTAGATTGCTTCTGAAAAGAGTAAATAACAAGTTAAAATACTTCAAGTATAATAGAATATATATATATATATATATAATAATAGATATATCAGAAAACAGAAAATTTCAACAACCACTATAAGCATGTGAATCAAAATTGAAAATATACTCACTGTAAAACACATCTTGAACACTAAAGCTGGCATATTTTTGTTTGTTTTTTAAGTTTGCCAGTAACGTTTTAGGAGGTGGGGAGTAAATGTTAAAACCTATACATCAAAGACTTAGTCAGCTTTGTAATGAATAAAAATGACAATAGTTTTGATTGATTGCGCGGTTGGCTCTTGGTAAAACATAGTAACAATGATAATAATTAAAACACTTGGTATTTGTTTCACAATATATTCAAGATATTCTCTAACATGTTTCGGCCTCGCGACCATTCTCAAAGAGAGTTATGTATAAACTAAACTAAAGTTTCAAAGTGCTGTCTAATGGAAGTCGGTTTTTTCATCTCGTTAAATTTATTACACTATCAATAATTGGAGTATTTCCGAAGTCTAGCTGGGTGTTTGTTAGGTTTTTGCCGTCGTATATGGCTTTTTTAATTTCGAAAATTTCCAGGTAATTTAACAGCCTGCTTTTATTGCAGCTATGTATTAATTTGGTATTATTAATGTTAAAAAAACAGGGATAATCTCAACTTACATCTTAAATTAGTCCACACAGAACTGCTACACAAATCAAATTATTTCGAATTTGAATACTTTGACAGGACAGTGCGCGAGTCAGTGAAGGATGCAACACATAAACAGTACCTAATACAGCTAAGAAAATTAAATCTCCTAAGAAAATGTAAGTCACAAAATTTTGCTCACCTAAATTCTCATAATATCAATTCAATTAGTTCAGTAAGATTTTATGATAGAGTTGTAAATTTAACAAATGTTTAGTTTGATAATGAAGAAATTAAGTTATTAGAAAAAGGCCTTAAATACTGTCCAAACTTCGTCAAATCCACAGATATTGAAATACTCGCAGCCAATTTAGAGAATCTTTTAAGTAGTTTAAATAAAAGCCAATTAGCAAAATATAACATTGTAAATATAATAGCAAACAATAAAATAAAAAATAAATATTCGAACGAACTCAGAATAATTAATAAATTACGTTACAAAATTTCAATCTTGAAATCGTACACAAAAATGCTCTCATAGAAGCTATCAATGTATGTACCGAACAAAATTATTTTCTGTTCAATTCAAAATTTTACCAACAAACGAATGGATTACCAATGGGAAGCCCCCTGAGCCCCCTCCTGGCAGAAATTTATATGGCTAATTTTGAAAACAATTTATTTAGCGACACTAATTATACAAGATACATACATTTTTGGGCCAGGTATGTCGATGATATTATTTGCATATGGACCGGTACAGAAAGACTATTGGGTCAATTTCTTGAATATTTAAACAGTGTAAACTCAAAAATCCAGTTCACAATAGAAACAGAGACGGATAATTCATTAAATTTCTTAGATTTAAAAATAATAAGAACACCGAATAAATTAGAATTCGAAATATTTAGTAAACCCACGTATACCGATACAATTATTCACGCAAGTTCAAATCAGTCATGGAATGTAAAAATGTCCACTTTTCATAGTATGACCCACAGACTTCTAACGATTCCACTTAAAAAAGACAGCTATGAAAAAGAACTTAATATTATCAAAAATATCGCAAGGAATAATGGATATCAGCCAAGCATCATAGATAAAATGATAAAAAACAAGATTAAGAAAAACAACACCAAACATTTTTATGCCGCAACACCCGAAAAAAATTCTAAAAATTGGCATGCTATAAACTATATTCACAAATTAAGTTCAAGAATCACAAATCAGTTAAAGAACGAAAATATTAATATTATCTCTGTTAATAAGAATAATCTTACATCGATGTTAAACAATAACAAAGAAAGAGCAAAATTTTGTGACAAATCTGGAGTATACGAAATTAAATGTAATATGTGTGACGCTATTTATATAGGCCAAACGGGCCGATCGCTCAATGATAGGCTAAAAGAACATAAATATTCAATTTTACACAATCAGAGAAAGACGGGCTTTGCCGAACATTGTATAGACCAGAACCATTTTTTTTAACATTAATAATACCAAGTTAATACATAGCTGCAATAAAAGCAGGCTGTTAAATTACCTGGAAATTTTCGAAATTAAAAAAGCCATATACGACCGCAAAAACCTAACAAACACCCAGCTAGACTTCGGAAATACTCCAATTGTTGATAGTGTAATAAATTTAACGAGATGAAAAAACCGACTTCCATTAGACAGCACTTTGAAACTTTAGTTTAGTTTATACATAACTCTCTTTGAGAATAGTTGCGAGGCCGAAACATGTTAGAGAATATCTTGAATATATTGTGAAACAAATACCAAGTGTTTTAATTATTATCATTGTTAAAAATGACAATGTTTACTGATATACATTAATTTTTATAATACTAAAAATATTGATTTGCAACTGATGAGTCCTGTGGTTGATGCAAGTATGCCTAGTTAGGGGTATGCCAGGATATAACTATTCTCCTGTTGGTGGTAATTGCTGGTGTTGGAATCACAATTTCGGTTTTCTTGTGTTTATGATTTCCTACACCTGACTTTGCATTTATATTTTTTTATTATAATACATAGGATTAATGAGAAAATAACAATATAAATTATAAGTAGTAAATATAAGGGAGCACCTCCTCATCTTCTCGTCCGTTTTACTCTCTCATTCGTATCTTGACTGGTATGGGAACGCATCCTCCTCATCGTCTCGTCCGTTTTACCCTTTCATTCGTATCTTGACTCGTATGGGAGCCCATCCTCCTCATCGTCTCGTCCGTTTCACCTTCTCATTCGTATTTTTCCCCACTATATTTCTATTATCCCCGCCCAAAATTTTTTATATGAGATTGCTCCTCCTCCGTTTTATCTTTCCATTCGCGTTTATCCCCACTATATTTCTAACATCCCTACCTAAATCGTCTGGTCAGATGTGGCATGAATAGTCGCAAAAGAAAACAAGGTAATCAGCCTCAGTTCAGAACAAGCGAATAACCTCTAAAAAAGTAAACATAAGTGATAATATCCACATAAGTGAAGTGAATCTATTCTACCCAAACAAAGAACCATAAAGATAATCATACACAACCATACACATCAAGGTAATCAGCTTCAGTTCAGAATGAGTCAATCACCTGAAGAAACTATATTACAACTCTCTTAACAGTCAAGTGTATCTGTTCAACAACAGGAAGATATTAGAAGATATTTATTAGAGTCGCCTCCCAGGGAAGAAGAAATCGTAACGATTTTCAGAAATAAAAATGAAAATAGAATATATTTATCAGAGTCTCCTCCCAGCGAAGACGAAATCGTAACGATTTTCAAAAATGTAAATGAAAATAGAAAACATTTATTAGAGTCTCCTCCTAGGGAAGAAGAAAGTGTACCAATTTTAAAAAATCTAAATGAAAATATGGGAGTCTTTTGCGCTATTTGTTACGATACATTCGATTATATCGAAACTTGGATGCCAAATACATGTTCCCATTTATTTTGTCTAAGATGTATCTTAACATGGAATGATGTATATTGTCGTCCAATAATGGTAAAAAAATGTCCAATGTGTCGTTCATATTATACTTGCTTAGTACAAATTCGAAAAAATGATATTACTGTATAACCTTTTTTTTAAAAAAAGAGGATTTAATTGGTAAAATAACAAATAGATATTTATCATGTTATTTATAATATTAATATAATTTATAATTTAATTTAATTTAAATAATTTATTATCTAATCTAATATTAATAATAAAATATAAAGTAAAAGTTGTATATATGAAATTGGTTGTGGATACAAAACTGTTACATACGAAATAATAGATTTATGAAGTTATGGTTGTTCATATATATTGTTCAACTATACTGTCGGTGTATACTATGTGTATAGTTGATATGTAATAATAAAAAGAAAACTGTCTTTGTATTCTGTGTGTATAGTTGATATGTTATAATAAAAAGAAATTTTTTATATAAAAATAATTGCAATTATATTGGATAATGCACATATTAATAAATGATTTATGTTCAATTTTTTTTTGTACAATTACACCAAAAAAAAAAAGTAATAGCGAATATGTCATAATAAAAAAACAATATGTATATAAAAATAATTACAATTACATTGGATAGTGCACATTTAAACATTTATAATGACTCAAAAGTTATAAAGAATTAAACGTTAATATAGATAGGCCGGCTAGCGACATATATATATGCAGATTTCTCAAGGTTTGTTACATTGCCATCCTTTGTCTGACCGTTCAACCGAACCCAGGTAAAAATTAATTTTATCGACGAAGAGACGGCGGAGGAGAGGGGAAGTAGACTTAAAAAGAAATCGAGACAGGTACCTCGTAAGGCTGAATGACCTTATAAGGTCGAGAACGAAACTTATAATAATGTCGGAATGCAGCGAAATCGTGGGGGGAAGAAAGAAGTACCTATAAGTGGCTTAAGATTTTACAGACAGAGTGAAACAATATTCTTAACGATACGGGTGTTGTGTCTTCTTACCGCGTGTCTTCCATTTTGTGTGTTGTGTTTCTGTTTGGTAAGGTCCTATTATTGAAATATTATCTTTTATTGTAGATAAAAATTTCTAAGAAATCTAGATAGTCAATATCAAATATTAAATCTTAAGGATATACATTTCAAAATTTTATTGATTATATCGAAATTAATCAAGAGGATGGACGATAGTTTGAATATGTAAAGAAATGTTTTGATACATTAGCGGATTCATATGAATAACATTTTTAAATTTTTGTTATTTTAGATAAAAAGAATTAATTTTTATTGTAGATAAAAAAATATTTCTAAGAAATCTAAAAAATCAGTTTCAAACATTAAATCTTTAGGATACGTCTTTCAACATTGTATTGATTATATCAAAATTAATCAAGAGGATGGACAATAGTTTGAATATGTAAAGAAATGTTTGGATAAATTAATATTAGTAAATTCTTTTTACTATTCTTCCTATAAAATTCATTCATAACCTACCAAATGTTCAAATATATAACATAACTAATTTTCTAATAAAGTTGAAAACGAATAAAATATTTATAATATTCTTTTAGTTAAATAATTCCTCAAAATGTTTCATTGTACCAAATGCAACAAGTCTTTCAATCGCAAAGATAACCTCCTACAACATTTAAAATATAGCTGTAGAAAGTCTTCATTTTTAAACCTTTGGAATGGAAAATCCAAAGTGAACTCTGATAAAGGTAAGAAAATTGTATTCGACTGGTTTATCACATTTTTTTTTAAAGCTAAATAATTACTTCTTTTAAAGACAAATATTCTGACAATTGCAAGAAAAACATAAAACAAAATCTATGGGCTGGACATCTGTGATCGAATTCCCTTAAAACGAACTGTCAAACCCAACTGGAGATAGGGGTGCAAATTATTAAATCAGTATTTAAGGAGCGTATAATATCATATAGGATTTCGTCAGCAGAACATTTCCTAGATATTAAAAGTTATTTTCAACATCTGGAACACAAAATTTTACGAATTTTTAATGAGGAACTCAAGAAACACACATGTATCAAGATTAATATGGAGCTCTTCGGTTTCTACTATAATCCCACCGGTGACAATTATGATGTGAAATCATTCAACACCCCATTTCAAGTCATTTGTAATGGTTCTGAAATGAGGGATATAATAGATAAGCTATTGATAATTATTGATAAAAAGGTTGATGAGTTTGCTGAAAAAGATTCAGGTAAGCATTTCATATTGCTTTTAAATTTGAGAAAGTGATAATATGAATTTCCTTGTTTCAGTTTCAGGATATTATATTAAATGTTCGCTTGATGATAAATATTCTAAATTTGAGAGTTATAGAGGTTTGAACAGCGACCTAATGTTTATAGATTCTTTAGAAAAAGAAGTATTAAATTTATATCACCAATTTCTAAAGATTCCTAAAAAAATGAATTATTTGACCGAATTAGAAAAAATTACACACAACTATACCACAAACTGTCATATTTGTGATAAACCTCTTTTAAGTGATACAGTTGCCAATCATTGTCATATTACCGGGAATTATAGAGGACTTGCTCACTCATTATGCAATGAAAATTATAAGATTCCTAATTTCATTCCAGTGATAATGCACAACCTCCGTAATTACGACTCCCATCTGTTTATAAAGAAATTGTGCTCTAATAAAGAACAATTAACAGTTCTTGCACAAAATAAGGAGAAATACATTTCGTTTCAAAAACATATGCAGGTTGATAATTATTTCGATAAGTATACAAACACTTTAAATAATAAAAATCTATCGTTACGATTTATTGATTTTTTTCAATTTTTATCATTTTCGTTATCGAAACTATCCGACACTTTAAAAGATGAGCAATGTGTAGAAATAAAAAAAAATTCAATGATAGGGAAAAATTTAAGCTTATTCGTCAGAAAGGTGTGTTTCCTTATAATTATATTGATGATTAAAAAATTAGAGGAAATAATTTTACCTGAAAAAGAGAAATTTTATAATAGTTTAACGGATGAGCACATTTCTGATGAAGAATACAAAAGAGCATTAAAAGTTTGGGAATCGTTTGAGTGTAAATGTATTGGTCATTATTCAGATATTTATTTACTTTCTGATACATTACTTTTGGCTGATATTTTTGAAAATTTTCGAAAAACTTGTTTGTCCACATATAAGCTATATCCAGCACACTTTTATACGTTTCCTGGCCTATCATGGGAAGCTTGTTTACGTTATACTGGGATACAGTTGGAATTATTAACAGATCCAGATATGTTACATTTTTTCAAAAGTAGTATTCGTGGCGGAGTGAGTTCTTGCATCAGCAGAAAATCGGAAGCAAACAATCCGTTTATTTCAAATTTTGATTCCTCAAAACCAAATAAATATATAATGCATTATGATGCAACAAATTTGTATGGTTTTGCAATGTCACAATATCTTCCGACGGGAGACTTTGTTTGGTTAACAGAAAAAGAAATTGAAAATTTAGATATTTTTTCCATTTCTAATACATCTAGTAAAGGATATGTTCTAGAAGTTGACTTAGAATATCCTTTAAGTCTACATGACTATCATAATGATTTCCCTTTTTGCCCTGAAAATTTTACACCACCCATTTCAAAGTCAACAAAATTAATACCTAACTTAAATAATAAATCAAAATATGTTATTCACTATCAGTTATTAAAACAATGTCTACAAAATGGAATAAAGTTGATTAAAATTCGTAGAGTTTTACAATTTTCTCAATCTGATTGGTTAAAAAAATTCATAGATTTGAACACAACATTACGAAATGAATCCAAAAATGAATTTGATCGTCATACATGTAAATTGGCAAATAATAGTATCTATGGCAAAACTATGGAAAATGTAGATAGGAGAATTGATGTCAGACTTGTAACAGAATGGGAAAAAAATAGAAGAAAAGATGGAGATGAAAATTTAATTGCAAAACCATATTTCAAAGATCTAATAATATTTTCTGAAAATTTGGTTGCTATTCAGATGCAGAAAATACTAGTTACTTATAATCAACTAATATATGTAGGATTTTGTATTTTAGATAATTCAAAAACTGTTATGTATGATTTCTTCTACAATTTTTTAAAACCTCTATATCAAGAAAATGTTTCACTGCTTTATACAGACACAGATTCTTTTATTCTTGAAATCACTACAGAAAATGTTTATTATGATATGCATAAACATGTTCACAAATCACCTCAAATTATTTACCTAACAATATTCATGACATACCTGTAACAAAATCAGTTGTTGGCAAATTCAAAGATGAATATGCCGGTGAACCAATTACAGCTTTTTATGGTACCGGAGCAAAAGCGTATTGCATAAAAACCGAAAACGGTTTGTTGAAAAAAGCAAAAGATATTAAGAAAAATACTGTTACAAATCAGTTAGATTTTATACATTATAAAGATGTAGAAAATAATACAAAAACCTATTGTTCTATGTATATCTTTCGTTCTCGATTACATACAATTTTTACAGAATTAGTAAATAAAATAGCTTTAAGTTCTGGAGATGATAAAAGATATAAAATTCCACATGATTTTAAAACACTTGCTTGGGGTCATCGGGATATTCCGTTATATCAGTGGAACGCTGATCACCCAGATCTAGATGCATGTTTTTAATTATAAATGTATTTAAAGTAAAAGCTCTCGAAATAAATTTCATTTGTCTTTTCGATATGTGTTTAGAAAGTTTAGACAAAAATATTGATGATGCTGCTTATAAAACTTATGAAAAACGACTTTCCACTTTTAAGAAATGGAAAGGAAGGTTGAAACCAGCAATTTTGGCAGGAGCACGATTTTACTATATTTCAATTAGTGATGTTTGTAAATGTTTTTATTGTGGAATTGAAATTTCTGATTGGTTATATAATAATTATCCTATCGAAGAACATTACAAATTTGCTCGAACATGTGATTTAAATGAATGTTTATGGTTAAATAAATACAACATTAATCAAATATTCTCAAGAACCAATCAAAATATTTTTTGGAAATATAAAATGTTGATGATTTTATTATCGATTAATGTATTTCTTATTGTAAACATGTATTTAAGTAGGTTTATAGAATAATTTTATTTAAATATTAGTTTGCATTCTTCTTGGTTGGAAGTAAATTTTATAAACTTTAAATAAATATTGAAAATATTTATTTTGTTTTAATGGCTTCCCAAATCCATTTTGTCCTCCTTTATTTTATTTTCCAAAACATTATTTATGTTCATCATCCCCCCATAGTAACACATAGTGAAATATGTTTTTCCAATGAAACAGACATCACACTTAATAAACAGTGTCAGTTTATGAAAGTTGGTTTAATCAATAATAATACAATCAGTTTTATGCAACAAATAAATAAAGCAAATAATGCTAGTAAGTTTTTTAAAATTTTATATCATTATCCCAACCAAACCATTTTTGACACTAATTGGATCGAAAGGTCTGACTTAACAAATATCCATTTACAAACTAAATCACTCAACATCACCGAATCCGATGGTGGAGAAAACAACACATGCTATATCTCTAATATTGTTAATGTTATATTAACTTCTGCAATGTTCTTATATGTTACAATTTTAATTAGAACTCTTCACAATAAATATCAAACCAATTTATTTGAAAAATAAATGCAAACAAAGTAGTAGAAAATGAGTAGAAGTGTAGATATGAATAGGTAGGGATATGAATAGGTGGGGATATGAATATTAAAGAAGAGCAGAGTTTAAGTTATTTCAATTTTGTTCAGTTAACATGACTACCAACTTCAATAAAAGCTCGGGACAGCTTCTCAACACAAAACTTTATTTTTTGAATAATTCTTTGTCAAAGTTTGTTCTTGTCGGTATCAGTGTGCAAGATTTTTCACCAAAAATTAAATTGGTGGAAGAAATGGATTTTCAATTATTCTAAGTGAAGAAAATTGGAAAGATATTTGCAAGCATCAAGGAGTTATTGAAAATTATTTCGGCTTCCCACAATTTGATCAAGATTTTTTGAATATAGGAAGCTTTAAACTGAATTTTGAGAAAATAAATAATGTTCCTATACTGAAAATTAAAAAAGAAGATTTATACTACTTATGCTTAGGACAAGAGTCTTGGGATACTTTGTGGCGTTTGAAGGAAGTAGTGGATTATAGGATTTCTCTTATAGAAAGACATGAATTTCCATATTATTTCAAAGTATTCCAAACAAATATTTCAATTCATGAAGGTGATTTGGTTGGTAATGTTTATAACATTTTAACTCCAAAGCAAAATCCAAACAGTGAAAATGTTTCGACAATGTTGGAATTTCTAACAATATATCCTGAAGAATTGGAAAATAAGTTGAAGAATAATGGACTCAAAAGAAAATATTATGAAGAAATCGGTGAATTTTCGGGAAGAGCAAAATAAACTTTATGTGTTAGTGAAATGGAATTTTGCTTATAAGCAAGCTCGAAAAAGTTATTCGAGTACACATTATTTAGATAGGCTCCGGTTTGAAAAAAGAATAAATAATTGTAAACTTATTCTAGATCCAATATTAAGTGAGGAACATCGAAATAAAATGTATTTAACACGGTTTACTAAGAATTGTAGTTAACTTTATATTTAATAAAACTCTGTTATTTAATAATCATCATTTTTATTTTAAAGTGGATAAATAAATTATACAACATCTTTTTTATTAATCCATGTGTTGTGTTTTTATCAAGTCCTAACCATTTCACATAAACTTTATTTCCTTTTCTTCTTATAATCTTTTCAACAAGGTATACATCGGTGTATTTCACTTTCTGTAATTCTTGTTCATAAAAGCCACCCTGAATGTCCTGGTTATTTTCATCTTGAATTAAATAGGTCCTAGGGTTTGTCATTTTAACTTCCTTTATGCGAACTATCTCATTTGACCAATTTGGAGCGTAACCTTTTGAAAATGCCTCTCGATACTTACTAATACGTATATGGTCACCAACTTTAAACTTGGAAAATTTTGCATCTAATGTTTTAGCATGAGTAAATGCAAATCTTAAAATCATCTTTTCATTTCGTTTATTTACTTCGTTTGGTTTCATTCCTATTGAAGAATGTTTGGTGTTGTTGTAATCTTTAACTATATCTTGTAAGATATTAAACCATTTGTAGTTTCCTTGCAAACTAAATATTTTCCACATTCTATTTTTCAATGTTCTGTTTACTCTTTCTACTACGCTTGCCTTTAAATTGGAAAATGTGCTATAATGGTTAATTTTAAATTTTTGAATTAAATTTAATTAGTTTTTTAAAATGTTGGTTGAAAAATTCTGCTTCCCTATCAGTTTGCAAATTTCGTGGCGTAGTTTTTACATTTAGTAGAATTGTTTCCATAGCTGTGGTAACATCCTTGCCCGATTTTGATTTTAAAGGTTCCACCCAAACATATTTTGAAAACACATTGATGACCACCAAAAGATATCTATACCCCTTGTTAAATTTAGAATATGGTTGCATTTCAACCAAGTCTGCTTGAAAAAGATTATTTAACCCTTTTACAATTACCCTTCTTCGTTTAAAATATTTTCTTGCAGGTTTATGTAATTCACTACTTGCTCTTTAATAGCGAACATGACTATAAATTTTTAAATTGTAATTGTATAATAATTGTCAATATATCTTTTCATCATTTTCTTTTAAAAACTCATTAATTTTAGCAATTTCTTTAATTAGATTATCAAAATATTCTTTAATTGTATTTGATATATAATGAGTTGTTTTAGTAGAAGAATTATTCAATTCCTTATCTATTCTATTTAATTCTTCTTCCAATATTTTAGTTATAATTGGAATTGTATGTGAAATACTTTGAACATATCGTCTTTCTACTAGTGGCATCTCATAAATTTGTCTACCCTCAGAAAACTGTTTATAAGTTTTTCTTTGCTATTATCTATATTCTTTATATCATTTCTTAGTTGTCTAATTTTTGTGTTCATGATTTTATTAATTTTATCAATATCAGTGTTTAATTTTGTATCTTCTTTTTCTACATGTTTTTTCAACAATTCCAAACTTTCACTAATTTCATCAATTTTTGATTTCTGTAAAATCATTTTTATTTCAGAAATTTCACTTTTAAGTTTATTTATTTCTTTACCATCATATTTCCTGCTGAAAAAGCTGAAAAATTATCATCAAAAAACTTTATCTTCTTTGCGACAGTTTCATTAATTGAATCATTTTCATTTAATCTTTTATTAACATTTTTTATACTACCGTAGAAATCTTGAACTATTTTATTTTCAATATATTTCGCATCTTTTTTAAAATTATTTAATATTTTAGTTTCAATATTTGATAAGATCGTATTTTCCACATTGTAGAATTCAAAGCGTTATGTTTAGATATATGACAACCAAATTTATCGACAATCATGATTGGTTTTTAGTAAACAATCAAATGATATATAATATAATTGAATATTGATATAATTGAATATTGATATAATTGAAGAATATGTGAATATAGAAACATCTATAAAAGAGGAAATGAAAAATGTGTTTCCATTAGAAAACGTAATTTTTTTATTAAAACCTAAGGTTAATACTCTAAAATGTACTGTAATGTGTAGTAAACCAATTAATTTTACAAAGGATGATTCAATAGGAAAAATATTAGGATTTAAAAGTAGAATCACTGAGGCATTTAAGATAGATCAGTCAGATTATGTAGCCAACATAACTAAAGTAAATGCTATTTGTATTGATTGTAATATTTGTGTTGGATCATTCAGGAATGGAAAACCAGTTCATATTATTCACCAATTTTATCCGACCGTAGCTCAAGGGTATAAAATAGTGGAATCTCCTCTACCCATATTGTATTCTCCAGTCAGCGTTAAAGCTATAAACAATATTACAGTTAAAATAGTTGATCAAACGGAGACCTTATCAGTTTTAGGGGCGAAACTATTACTGTAAGATTACATTTAAAAAGCAACGGCATATAAAATGGTTGTTTGATATAATAGATCTCATATGATTAATTTTGTACCTATCACTGCTTCCAAAGTTAAAACTTATAAAAAGAAAAGACTAAACATCTGTTCAGTTTCAATTCCATCACCAACCAGTTAACACGAAAAAATCGTGAATTTCTCACATCGCTTGGTTTTAAAATTTTAAAATAATGAACATATTGGATGTAAATGAAAAGCTTTATGTAGACAACTCCATTGTTAGTTCAGAACTTCACACATATCAACCATATATATCTTCAAAAGTTGATTACAATGATGAAATACGTATACCAATCCAAGAACTTGATGCTTACACTCTACCATCCGAAAGCATCCTTTACATCAAAGGAAAATTAACTAATGTAGAGGGAAACTATTCGAAGGTCATTAAAAAATAAAAAACAAAAAAAACAAAAATAGTAAACGAATTAAAATGGAGGTGGACATGGGACGACTGGTTGACCAAGACGACCTTGGAGTTAATACCATTTGATGGCAAATCTCCATGAATAAGACCGAAAAAACGACAGACTGAAGACCTCATTAAGTGTATACTGCCCATGACCGCGAGAGTTAGAAGCTTGCTGAAGAGGCCTTCACCCTGCAGTCGATAAACACGGGTTATATATATATATATATATATATATATATATATATATATATATATATATATATATATATATATATATATATAAACCATCATCAACCCGTATCAATCCACTGGAGGATGGAGGCCTCTTCAGCATGCTTCCAACTCTCGCGGTCCTGAGCTCTCCTCTATCATTCGGCTCCAATATACTCAATAATGTCATCAGTCCATCGTGTTTTCGGTCTTCTCCGTGGACGTTTGCTATCAAGTGGTATCCAGTCCAGGACCGCCCTGGTCCATCTTTCGTCCAACCGCCTGGCGCTCCCACTTCCATTTCAATTGCTTTATTATTCCAATGATGTCACCCACTTTCGTTTGCTCTCTGATCCATATGCAGGTCTTTCTATCCCGTCTAGTAATGCCAAGCATACATCTTTCCATTACCCCCTGTGCTACTCAAAGTTTTTGAACTGACTGTGATGTGAGTGTCCAGGTTTCACTTCCGTATGTCATAACGGGCAGGACACACTGATCAAAGACTTTTCTTTTTAAGCAAAGTGGTAGTTTGCTCTTAAGCACTATGTTGAGCATGCCAAATGCCTGCCAGCCACATTTAACGCGTCGTTCCACCTCTCGGCGGTATCTCCTTCCATTAAAACCCTCTGCCCAAGATATATATAATAATCCACACCTTCCAAATCCGTTCCTAAAATACAAAATCCTTTTGTCCTCAGCAAATTTATTGAACATGACCTGACTCTTCTTCTGGTTTATTTTCAAGCCAAATGGTTCCCCAGCCCTTTGCAGCTCTTGTACGTGTCTTTGCAGCTCCTTTGGGTCTTATGAAAGAAGAACGATATCATCTGCGAATCTAAGATGATATAAGTATGCACCATTAATCTTTATTCCATCCTGTTCCCAATCCAGATTCCGGAACACTTTTTTTCAGGCAGGCTCAGAAAAGAAGGGGCGATATTGCGTCACCCTGCCGTACGCTCCGCTCTACATTTATTCCAACCTCAAGATCGTCAAGATGGGCTGTACCTATAGCTTCATCATATATCGATCCTAGTAGATATACATAGCCTTTCTCTACATCTTGATTAAGAAATGCATCCATTATGGCCCGCTTTGAGATTGAATTAAATGCTTTTTCATAATCGGTAAAAGCTAAGCACAGTGGCATAGTGTATTCGTTGTGTCTTTCTATGATCTGCTATAGGACCTGCATGTGATCCATTGTGCTGAATCTACTTCTGAATCCTGCTTGGTCCCTTGGTTGGGCGTCATTAAGTTTTCTTAGTATTCTTTTGGATATTACCTTGGTGAAAACTTTGTACACCACTGAGAGGTGGTTATTGGACGGTAGTTTTTTAAATCTTCCCTTGCTCCTTTCTTATTTAAAAGAATCACTTCTGCATTTTTCCATAAGCTGGGTACTTGCTGTTGTTTGAGACATTTTGAATATAATTTTGCTAGTGTTTTATGTAAAGTCTGACCACCGGCTTTTAACATCTCCACAGTTATACTATCCTTTCCTGGAGCCTTGCCATTTTTCATCGAGTCTCTAGCCTTGTCACTTCCTTCACCAGGATATCCGGCACTTGGTCTTCAGTGGGCATTGCTGTACTTGCTTGATTCTGGTCCTCATATAACTTTGAATATAATATTCGGACAACCTCTAACATTTCTGTCCGTTCGCTGCATATTGTACCATCCTCACGCATTAAGGAAAACATTTGTGTCCTTTTCTTTCTTAGCTTCTGCTTAGCTTTGTTAATTCCCCTGTTTTCTCCCAGAGTCTTTTGTAGAAGCTGCATGTTGAATCGGCGCGTTTCCTCTCGAATACGTTTT
Organism: Cosmopolites sordidus; assembly: GCA_031761425.1. Lineage (NCBI taxonomy): Eukaryota > Metazoa > Arthropoda > Insecta > Coleoptera > Curculionidae > Cosmopolites > Cosmopolites sordidus. The sequence continues at coordinate 3,226 of JARFXV010002369.1, read as the reverse complement.
GTTATAGTTTTGCAAAACTCAGCGTACTCGACCCTGCCAAAAAGACTATCTGCATTCTTTATTGTCCGGCGTTTTTTCATTAAATTAATGGTCTCATTGGAAATTTTTGACTCTTTAAAACAATTATCTTCTGGTGCTATTGATTTCTTCATATTGATCTGTAATTTCCATCTCCTCCGGGTCTTGTAACACAGCAAAGCGATTCAACAGAGCAATTTGAAAATCTCTGCCCCTCTCTAGCAGCTTCCCAGAATCCACATTGCCTCTTTTTGATCTTATTATTCTTTCGCGCTCTTTTCGGCAGTTTATCCTAATCTTTGCCCGTACCATTCGGTGGTCAATTCCCACATTAAAGTGGTTAAGGACAGTACAATTGCAAAATATTGCTTTATCGTTTGACATGATGTAATCAATTTCACTTGTGAGTCCAGATGGACTTTTCCATGTCCATTTTCTGTTGATCTTTTTCTTGTAAAACGAATTCATAAACGAGTTCTTATCCTTCAGCAAAGTCAACCATTTCTATACGGGCCAGTTGCATTTTCATCAGTTCTTGCTTCTACGATTCTAAAAGTTGTGCCCCATCGTCATAAAATTCCTCAATTTCCTCATCTCTATGGCTTATAGTTGGTGCATAAGCTTGGACGATTTGAAGCTTAAACTTTTTATTCAACTGAATGACGCATTGGGCTAATCTGTCGGATATACTTTTAAATTTGATTACGCTGTCTTTTAGCTTTCGATTGATGAGGAATCCAATTCCACCACATCGTCCATTCTCCGTATCTCGGGTGTAGAGTACGTGACCAGTTGGTTCTAATTTGATTAACTCTTCGCCCTTTCTTCGTATTTCACAGAGCGCAATAATACTCCAATGTATGTTGTCAAGTTCGATTAACAGTTCTTGCAGTCGGGTCTCCGTTTTCATTGTCCGTATATTAAGCGTACCAATGTCAAAATTCCAATTGTAGCCTGATCTAACCCAGTGATTCTTAGCACCCTCAGCCTTGGGGCAGATCTTCCTGCTGCCGTTGGTAGTTGCCCCTTGGCCTCCGGGGAATGAGGGCCGTATTTGAAGTTGTACTATCATGTTGAAAGTATGGACCGTAATCTGTCACGCTGGACCAATGCGGGTTGGTAGATTTTGGATCATGTTACTCTAAGGCCTCTACCTCGATCTATCCGCCAGGGGTAACCCTCCCAGGAACTCATAGCTCAAAACTTCATTGTCCTACTCAAACCCCTTTACCACGTCAAGGTCTGATCCACAAAGGGGATATATATATATATATATATATATATATATATATATATATATATATATATATATATATATATATATATATATATATATATCCCCTATACGTTTTGGACGATAGCATAGTGTTGAGGTAGACGAAATACCGTGACTCTACGCGATGATCTGAATAGATTTACATCTTATGGTTGGGATGTGCGATTGACGAACGTATTGAATGTCGAAGAATTTTTAACATTATTAGTATTGAATGACAAAGATTGTATGATCTATATTAGTGAGAATTGTAAAATACAGACTAATGTACTAGTTACATAACGGCCTGTGTGTTAGTTGAATGAAAAGACATTCAGAGCTTCGTTGGTGAGGGCTTCGTTGGTGAGGCTTAGGTTATTTGTGACTGAAAATTGTAAATTGTATATATAAAATATACTATAGGTGATATTTTAGACGTTTAGCGTCATCTAAACCTCTAGACATTTGGTGAAGGAAACACCAAACTGAAAAAAGCCTAAATATATATATATATATATATATATATATATATATATATATATATATATATATATATATATACATATATATATATATATATATATATATATATATATATATATATATATATATATATACAATACTAGCCAAACGTTCCCTCCCCCTTTTATCTTTTGAACGGTTACACTTAAACTAATGAAATTTAAAATGTGTAAATGACTGGACATAAACTCCTTTTCTAGTGATAGCTGATGATGTAATCATCATAGATGGCGCCACAGTGCCATTGTGACCAATAATTTGCAATGGGATCCCATTGCAAGAGACACCTCGTTTGAAAGACCTATTCAACAACATTAATTTTGTTTGGGTTTAAGGTAGTTTTGACGCATAAAATAAATAAATACTAAAATTTCAGTTTAGCGCATAATTAATACAGATTCACAAGTTCGCCTCTGGATAATTGTCAAAAAAGTTGACCTTTGTAATTCTCCATCTTATTTTACTGTTTCTGCTTTTACATGGTTTCAATTTTTGAATATTTACTTGAAATGTTTTTACATGAAACGTTTAAGTTTCTAAATAAACACAATGTTACGTACTTTAGAAGAAAAGGTAGCAGCTATCATAATGCTTGGTGAATGCGGAAAGAATTTTCATGTTACGGAGAGTCTTTTTAATGAGAGATGTTCCGATCGCTCTATATCGAGGACTTATCTGAGGAAGCTTTTTAATAAATTTGAAACAAAAGTGTTATAGATGCAAAACTACATGGCAGACCAAACATTTCTAATGACAAAGAAATTGACATGATTGCAAAAATAGTAGTAAACCCTACTTGTCCTACAATCCAAGTTGCATCTACCTGTGAAGTCAGTCAAACAACGGCGCACCGGGTGTTGAAAAAAAATCACCCCTATAAATTTAAAATGGTGCATCAACTTTCAGATAACGACCTGACGGAAGACTGCAATTCTGTGAAAATATGTTTACTAGAATTGATCAAGCGCCAGATTATTTAAAAAGAATTTGTTTTAGTGGCGAAAGTAGTTTCTACCTCAATTGAACCGTGAACGCTCAAAATGTAAATTACTGGAATGATACAAATCCTCACGTGTTTAGTGAGAAGCATACACAGTTTCCAGAAAAAGTAAATGTCTGGGCAGGTATTCTAGGAAACCACATAGTTGGGCTTATATTTTTGAATAGCAACTTAACCGGTTAAGCGTACGTTTACGGCGTTAGAGACCGCGATTGAGCCGCTAATTCTCGAAATTCTGGAAGACAATCCAGATGAATGTGGTAACTTTAAAACGAAGTTCCTCCACGATAGTGTGCTGCAGTTAGACATTAAGTGGATCAGGGATATTCTGGTAAATGAATTGGGCGACGAGGTTCGATAGAATGGTCGGTTCGGTCACCGGAGCTTACACCTTTGGATTTTTTTCTGTGGGGGGTACTTTAAATCTAAAG
>JARFXV010002368.1:0-90310 GCA_031761425.1 Cosmopolites sordidus | reverse complement strand
TGTATATCTTTATATATCTATCTATCTATCTTTATATATTATCTCATCTCCATGAAGCCATAGAAATTCAAACCGTAATGAAATCATCTCCGTGAAATGATGAAAATTCAACGTGGTGCCTTCGATAAAGTATACGTATCTCTATAATTCCCTTCAATACATTTGTATAGGTTAACTATAATATCCCAATTTTGATCATTGTACAATAGTTACATACTTTTATTTGTATGAGACAAAACAATGCCGAATGGTCATATCCTTAATATCTTAAGGATAATTTTTAAATTAAGACTAATTCAATTTCAGTATATTTTTTCTTTTAAATCCTTTTCTTCGTCGTTTCTTTTAATTTTAATTATAATTGAATACTTTAAGTGGTCAAGTTAATTCAAAACCGGAGCTTATGTTTTGAAGTGTGACTTAAAAATGTTATTACATACTTAAAAATATTATTATGTATTATTAGTATGCTAACGTACTTAATTACATGATGCATCAATCATTGAAGTATTGAAAAATATGTTATTTTCTTTATCAAATATTACCTACGCATTTTGTTATATCAATAATATCAATATATGGCATAACTTACATTCACATGCACTGTCGTCAAGTGGTGAAAGAGATCTAATACTTGACAATTACAGAATTGAAAACTCTATTTTTAACATTATCCGTATTAAAAACATTTGGTTCGACTCGAAATATTTCAATGCTGAAGTATTTGGAATGTACATTTCCAAAATAAAACAATTTTGGTCTTTCGGTAAAACCATAAAAATTTTACCTATCGACAAAATGTTACCATGTGTTATATTCTAAATTGTTAAAATATTTTTTGTGGAAAACTTATCTTCAGAAATATAATATACAATTTTTGATCAATGTTAGATAGTTTGAATCTTGAATTGCTGTAGCGTATCTCTTGGTATTCAGTCCAATAATTGACCATGCCTGGAGTATGATAAGTTTCACATACTTCTTAGCTTAAAGTTTTTGAGATAATCCAACTTTATAGTAGGTTATAAAAGTCAGAATTGTTCTGTAAAATTGCTACCAAACTCACTAAGAACAGACATGCAGTATAAAGTATTATTAAATTTTATTTCAAGAAAGACGAGTAACATAGGGCGAGAAACAAAAGGCGAGATAGACACAACATAGCCATGTTTAAGAATAAAAGGATATAAATTATATAACACCATACACCCAGATATAATACAGCTAAAAGGGTAGTGCTGTTATCAGCTTAAAGAATCTATCAATCATTACGAATAATGTTATATGCAAAGCGAAAAAATTGAACTAACCCTGGTTGGTATTAGATCCACAAAACAAATCTTAATAGTAGAGCAGTATATTGTCCACCTCGACATAATCTTAAGATGGAAGATTACGTATCCCTTCTAGAGCATCCTGACAAGAGATTCATACTTGGTGGATATTTCATTGAATGAATTTCAATTTCGTGAATTGGGCGTGAATTAAGGCGTGAATTAAGAAAAGCCATAAGCAAAAGAGGCTCTAATTGCCATTTCGCTGATAAACCTACATACTAGCCGACCGACCCTAACTGTACCTAAAATATTGAACTGCTTTATTACAAGAAAAGGATTAGCAAACTTTGTTAAGATATAAGAAAACGACTTAGATTCTGCTCATTCAGCAGTTATAATAACACACATTCAGCAGTTATAAGCACATATAATAACAAAAATATCAAATATAGCTTTTCTTATATAAATGAAGAATCACTGGGTAAAAACAAAAAACCAAACGGAGACAAATTTCTCAGTGATTCTTTTTCTGTAATAAATTTGCCTAATGTACAAAATTTAAAAAAATCTAAAATAAATACAAACTTTTAAACCGTTAAAGTTTAAAACATAAGGAACAACATAAGGAATACTTCTTATATATGTTACTCTTATAAATAATAAATCTATTCTTATAAATCACAATAAGGAATACTTCTGTTCACATACGTGTTCAATTCCGTTCGTTCATTCAATGCCTTCCGACTGAGACACATCTCCGCGAGCTGGAAAGTAGCCGAAATAATCATGATACCAAAGCCAGACAACCCACCCAACGATGTTAAATCCTCTAGGCCTGTTTCACTGTTGCCAATTATCCCAAAGTTATTTGAAAAGCTGCCGTTAAAATGGCTAAAACCACTTATTGAAGACTGTCATAAGCCGATACAACTTATGATAAGAACTGTCATAAGCTGATACCACGTCTCGCGTCACTAAGAAAATAGAACGTGCACTGGAAGAAAAACACATATGCTTTGTAGTATTCCTAACATGGCTCAAGCCTTTGATAAAATGTGGCATGAAGGCCTGATATGCCAACTAAACAAAATGTTGCCTAAAGAATATATAACGATACTGACATAATAAATATCAGACAGACTCTTCAGAATAAAGCAGGAGGACGAATACTCTGACTTGAAAGAAATAAGAGCGGGAGTTCCTCAAGGAAGCGCTCTTGGTTCCGTCCCCTATCTATTACATATCAGCGACCTACCAGCTTTGAAAGACACTACAATAGCCACATTTCCTAACAATACTGTTCTACTAATAGTGGACCAAAGCAGAGATACCTAAACTAGAAAACTACAATCAGCAAGCGATGAAATAGTTAATTGAACCATAAAATAGAAAATCAAGCTCAACGAAATGAGCAGCTCCCTCTAAGATATAAATGGTGCTAAGGTGGAAAGAGCATGTAAGAAAGAAAAAAGTTGAGCTTGATCTCAAATATAGAAAATACTATTGGCTTATAATAAGAAATTCCAAGATGACAATAAATAATAAGATAGTGATTTATAATCAAATCCTAAAACCAGTGCGGCTATATGGTATCCAGCTCTGGGAATGTGATAGCGATAGTAATATTAAAACAATAAAAATATTCCAAAACTAAGTGTTGCGAAATATAGTCAGTGTACCGTGGTATATTCGTAACTTCGATCTTCATCGAGATCTTGGATTTCGAATGGTCAAGGAGGAAATCAGGGAGTTTGGAGGCTAGCACAAAGCCAGACTACGCTTTCATGTTAATGAAGAAGCTCTTCAAATGCTGGACAACCAAAATCATATCCGAAGACTGAAGAGAACTAAATCTCGTGACCTCATGTACTGTGAGTTGTGTGCAAAAGCATACCATAGTGCGCGTGTGGAGTAACATAATTATTAGAACAATCTAAAGGATATCATTGGATTAACTTTAGCTGATAAGTATTTGGGTTAAGGTTTGTTAGAGAAAAATTAATGGATAGTCTTAATGAGTAGTTTTAATAGATTTAGAAAGTCTCTCGCACTCTTAGTCTCGTGCACTGTTCTTGAACTTCAACGAAATACCAAACCAACTTATTTATTTTCGACATGTTAATAACACTTGATTGTGTGTTATAAAATATTATTGAAAAATTTAAAATAGTAAAACAACTGTCTAAGTGGCATAAGGATTGGTTTAATCCACCCAAATACGATAACGAATCAACTTAAATCAATTAGAAATTTTGTCATCCGAAAACCAATAAGACTGATAAATCCATAACAAAAATATAATATGATTATGAAAATTCACCCCAAATGACCAGAATGTTCAAAGAATTATCTAAATCAGAAAAGTGGGACTAATAATTTAAATCCAGGAAAATATACCAGGTGTGTGAGTAAATATACCCTAAGTTCCCTAGGGGTAATATAAAGAAAGTAATGAGACTAGTGGAGTAGCGTTCACTAGTGGAGTAGCGGCAACACTGTTAACTTGTTCTTTCAAAGGAAAACAGGCTAACATCTTACGCGTTTTCAGTATGAACTTAAACTCTCGAAAATCACATGGTGGTCTGTAGCAAATCATTTCGTACACCGGATTTTTCTACAGTGTTCCTAAAATGAGTGACACCAATTTTGAGCAACGATGCACTAGCAAGTTTTCATTTGAGACTCAGTGCGACAGAAAAACGTTTGGAAAATGTCAACAATTCTATGGAATTAGTGTTCTATAAAGGGCAAAGGTTTTCGGGTGGTTTAAGATATGTACAGAAGGACAACACAAAATCTAATGGTTAACTCATCATATGGCTGTGTGACTTAAACTCAACTTTTTCACAATCATTTTGACTGTAAACCAATTATCAGAATGCATTACATCCTAGATTATATGGACAGTTTCATCACTTCTTGCACTTAAAGGCCTTCCGCTGTGAGGTTCATCTTCAATTGAATATCAGTCTTCTAAGAATGCCTTAAATCACCTGAAGAACTTAGCTCTTGACAAGCTCTATTTCCATAAACCTATTAAAGTTTTGCAAAAGTGTTTTTGTTTCCCTGTGCCCAAGTCTGAAGCAAAAAGTGATAGCGCATTGTTGCTATAAATTGTTTTTAACTTATTTTCAGAAGACACAAGAAAAGTCCGCTTCACGAAACGAATTGCTACGGCCCACCAAGTGACTCTAGATACCACTACTGCAGACATATTAGATGTTGGTTTACGATCTTTTAAAAGGGGAAGCCACAGTGTTGCCAGATCGAACGCTAGACCACAAATCTTTATACATCTCGTACTTAATATTACCCCTAGAGGACTTAAATACGGCATAAATGATGGTATTTGCAAAATAATTCAGATATTGCTTATTCTCTAGCATCAAATAATTCAGTTTCATTGTAGACAATGTTTAGTCTATTACTAGTGTTTATCTGAAATAAATGCATGCCAAACATATTTTGTTTTCATGTGTATATGAAATTATAATTTGCCTCAAAGAATATTTAATATAAGTTCAAAAACGGTTCTTGTGTACGTTGCATATGAATTGAATTAATTTCAGTAGATTCTGGTGTAATAATAGTAAAAGAGTCAATTTAATAAATTCACTTTGCCATATATATTGATATGTCCTTTTCGATATGATTCTATCATACAACCATTATAGTAACAATTAAAGGAAATGCGTGTAATTTAAGAAATCGTTCAGAAATTTGGAAAAATATAGTATCGATAATAATTTAGTTGGATTAAATTTCTTGTTAACTCTAATCATTAATTACTTCAAAAAGCATATTAAATTAAATATGTTATCTGAAAAAATGAAAAACTGCTATTACTTTCATGTAAAACAATAAATAATTGAAGGAATAATAAAAATTGCTCATTTAATTTTTAATATTTTTGATTGGTTATATATTAATGAGACCTGCGTTTGAGTTAATATTCTGTCATAAGCAATCAGAAATTTGTAACGAGTATTTAATACATGTTACACAGCTCCATTCTTTTCATCTTAATATTTGAGTAGTTGACTTCTCTTCTGATGAAAATATTGTCGCAGAATATGAAACTGCATAGGCAATTTTTTTTTATTTTACTCTGGAAAATGGTTTTCTTAAAATTGCATAATATAGTTAACCTGTTCATTAATGAAGTGAAGTAAACTAGAAATTATCGAATTTGAATTGATGATAATTCAAAAACGACTATCTAAAAAGTACTATATTCAAAAAGTAATTGTTATATTGATAGCTGTTAGATCACTCTTCTAAGCTTTTTTTATAAAATCTTCCGTCCACTCCTCAGAGAGACTTTTTCCGTACTATGGACTCGTCTCAGAATTCATCATTGCCGATTCTAGCATGCTCACAGATGTGTATACCTCTTACTATAAAACACCTCTGTGTACCTCTATGTACACCTCTTACTATAAAACATATCCTTATCGAATCCCGTTCTCTTTCTTACTGACAAGTTAGCACTTTTCAAATTAAATAGTTTAAATTTTCTGGGGCTCAAAAGGGAAGGTTATAGGTACTTCCCGGGCTGTGGCCCATCTTTGTGGGATCCACCCTTCTTTACCTCTTTTAATTCTGGGATTTCAGGGCTGAGCGGGGAAAATTTTTTAAGTAAATTTAATCTTTGTATTAAATTAATAAAGATTTATTTTGTATTTTATTGCACATTGAATAAGAAGAAGCGTTTAATTCAAATTTTTGCTTTACCTCGTTCAAAGTCTTGTTCTCCCTCTTTTAGTTTGTCTGTTTGGCACGAGTAGTATGTTTTAATTTAATTAAATAAAAATGTCATATTTTTAATAAAGACCAAGAGGGGTACCGTCTGCCCCCATAAGGGTCAGGATATGGTGGGACCCCCGCTTCTTCTCTTCTTACGGACAAAGCGTGACCTGCCACAAGAATTATCCACCGTATTGTCTCATAATCATATAACTTCCCAATTTAGTTGTTTAAGGGATGCATCCTTCCTCTCGAATATATTACCTGCCCTCAATTTACAAATACGACTTACCACTATAAACTTTATTTATTCATACTTGATATAGTTAAAATAATTTGTGTTTTCTTTCTATAGAGTAATATTTTTAGTGCGTCGGAAATTTAAATTCAAATAAAACTACAACCAAATTAGATGCCATCAAACTATTTATTTTATGTGAAATAAGATTCAATAACATTAATGTTTGAAAATAAGTTAAAACAAATATCCACCGCCACTATTTCTGCCAAAGCGCATTCTGTCAATTCATTTTCCGATCACGCTTTCAAAAAATTTGGGTCTTGTGTCCACAATTGTGTGAGTTATGTTGGCAAGGCGTCAATAGTTGTTGATCTATAGGCATAGACCAAAAATTTAACATAACCCCAAAGAAAATAATCTAAAGGCGCTAAACCACATAACTTTCGTGGCCAATTAACAGGTTTGTTACTCGAACTAATTTCCCCACCGAATTATTCCCTCAGTAAATCGATCTTTTTGCGTTATCTGTATGACACGTGGAACAGTCTTGTTGGAACTATATCACCTCCAGATCAATACCATTTAAATTCGGAATAAATAATCTACGTAATCGAATAACAAACCCGAACTTCCTGCCAACGGCCACGAATTGAATAATTTGGACCTTTATCAACACTGCCTGCAACAGCGGCGATATCTTTTTTGGGAGGCACAGGTTTTTGTTTTGTTTTAATATCGAATAGCTTCAAATCCGTTCGGAATTTGTCAGTAATTCGACGAATATATCAGGAAGTTCAAATTCAAATTCTCTGTACTTTGGTGCACATACAACTGACTTTGATAATAAATTTTGACAATTTGTAAGCGTTGCTCTGCTGTTGTCTGAGATATAGATGTGTAAATTTGCGCGCAAACACATTTCCTTTTTTGAAAGCGACCACTATGGGATATTTGGACACACTAAAAACATTACCCTTTATTATATTCAATTCCTAACATAATCAAATATCCATGTACTGCCTGAATCGTCTGGGATTTTTAGGACCTATTATACATTTTAAATATTTATATATACTTACAATTGATTAATCTTAATACTCTTAACTTGCGACCCTAAGCTACAGTCTCTGAATAGACTTTTCTGCTAATGGACTTTTCTCCCTCAAATTCTTCTTCCTGTTGATTATTAAATTAGTTTATGTTGACTGCCTATCACAGTTAAAGGGTCATTATATGTATATAATAAATTTTACACTAACTTTGCAATCGCAGTTAGGACATAAAAATATGGACGGTGTGTAGTTTCAATAAGATGACACTCCAATATTCTAATTTGATAAGATAATTGGTTGGATTGACACTAAATTTCCTGACAGTGCTCCCTTTCTATAAAGCGATGAAAATTGACTACCGATGTCATAAGATTTAATAATATTAGAGTACTTTTATTAGACCTACGATAAAGGACAAGTTTATAAGAATAATAGAGCAGTGATTTAGGAACTAATTGAAAACATCCGATGTGTTATTTGTGGATTAAAACCAGTGGTGGCTCGTGAAGAAAATAGTGCTGCTGAAGATTTTTTTTGCTTTTCCCTTCCTCCTTTTTACTTTTTGTGCTATTGAAACCCTATACAGGAGGTGAACCAGAAAAACGAATCAAAGTAAATTTTTACATCAATTCTCTTTAGAGATATACATATATCATATTATTTTACAAGATCTCCAGTCAATACTATCAAATTAAAGTATTCTTATTTATGAAAGCTATGAAATGTATAAAAAATTAGCAATTATAAAAATATTTTCAGAATACTTAAGGAGATATGGGCGTGGAAAAAATGAGTTTCCAGGTCTAAGACCTGAAATTTGGTAATTGTGACAAAGGATACGTAATTGAACTATGCTCAAAATTTGAAAATTATTTACCCACCGTCTAGTTTTTTAGAAAATATTATTTTCAAGCGTTTTTATATAACGTCTTTTATGGTAGAATGGTTTCCATCATGGATTTTTCCATTTTTTTTAATATTAATTTTCCATCTTTATAGAACAAAGAATATCACATGATAAAATTTAATATTTGCACAATATGATTATGTATGAATAATGTCAGATTACCGATATAATTACTTAAATAATTAAAGTCAGTTTTTTGTTCAACTTTCGATTGCTTATAATGAAACACTCGACAAGTCAAATTTTTTTTTCAACTTTCATTTACTAATAACGCTATACTCGACCAAAGGTCTGGCAACGTCGCGCAACTAGCCGAGAAAACAAAAGAGAGTTATAACTAAAATGAGAGATTATTTTGTATAACATATTTGAATTTGAGGTTAAAAAGGGTTGAGGTTGAGGTAAAATGGTAAAAAGGGTTGAGGTTATTTTCTTTCTAGAAAAAGGTTTTTTACCTTCGTATCTAGAATGCATATTTTTTAATACGTTACGTCAAAATCTTTGTTTTTTTGTTACGTCAAAATCTCATACACATATACAATATAAACTAATACATAGAAACTGAACATAGGACTGTCAAACTTGCCAATTCCTATGTTCAAAACTCAGAACATTTGAAAAGGATAATTAAAGATTTCCAACTAAAGGATACGGACATACTAGCAACTCTGGACATAGTCTCACTATATTCAGGTATCCCCATAGACAAAGCTCTGGACCTAATTTCGACGAACGAAGACTTTCCACCATACGTGGGGGAACTCTCCGAACACTGCTTGAAGAATACATATTTTTCTTCAACCAGCAGATCTACAAACAGACCGACGATGCCCCAATGCGATCATCTCTATCACCCGTTATAGCCAACCTGTTCATGACAGACTTCGAAACAAAAGCATTAGCCAACGCTCCTTTAAAACCTAAACTTTGGAAACGCTATCGTAGATGATATATGACACACCGATCGATACCTCAACGCTAAATCCCATCATCATCCTTCTCAAATCCAACTGTAGCGAACACCTTGATTTGCAGATCCTTCCGACTGATACTACCAGATATACGAAGCGAGGAACTATCAAAAATTTCTACAGCTCTTAGACAAAATGGATATTTACAAAATTGTATCAGGAGGGCCATTCACCGTTAGGAAACCCAAACACGAAAAACAATAGAGGATCAGGTACCAAATGCACCAAAGGTACCAAATGCACCAAAGGTCCTACTACCTAACGTAAAAGGAATGACTGATACGATAGGCAGACTACTAAGAAAACATAAGATCAGAACAGCCTACAAGCGTCACAAACCTGTCGCAAACATCATAAAAAACCCCAAGGACAAAGTTAGACTGGAAAATCATGGGATATATAGCATATCTTGTTCCGACTGCAACAGAATATGTTCTATGTATGATAAGACAAACAAACAAACGAATCTCGGCCAGAACATCAAAACAACTTAAAAAACAAACAAACCACTTCCGCTCTGTCCCAGCACCATCTACATTTGTAGATGGTGCTTATTATGTTCTATTTAGAACATAAAATCAATTTTAAAGGAGCCCAAGGAATAGCGAATATTCAACACTACAAAGTCCAAACAATCAGAGAAGCTCTTGACATAGATGAAAGGGGTGAGCTAAATACGCGAAAGTATGGAAATCGTTACTGAAAAAATAAGAAACACGGTAACGTGGCAACGAGGAAAAACAATCCGCCCTCCTTCACGAACCGCCATATAAATATATATATATATATATATATATATATATATATATATATATATATATATATATATATATATATATATATATATATATATATATATATATAGCAGGATGAAGGCCTCTTCAGCATGCTTCCAACTTTCACGGTCCTGGGCTTTCCTCTGTCACTCGGGTCCAATATACTTAACGATGTCATCAATCCATCGTGCTTTCGGTGTTCTTCGCGAACGCTTGCGATCAAGCGGTATCCATTCCAGGATTGCCTTAGTCCATCTGTCGTTCCATCGCCTCCCTATATGGCCTGCCCATCCCCATTTCAATTGCTTTACTCTTCCAATGATGTCACAGACTTTTGTTTGTTCCCTGATCCATGCGCAGGACTTTCTGTTTCGTCTTGTAATGCCAAGCATACATCTTTCCATTCCCCTCTGTGCCACCCGAAGTTTTTGAATTGATTGCGATGTGAGTGTCCAGGTTTCACTTCCGTATGTCATAACGGGTAGAACGCACTGATCGAAGACTTTTCGTCTCAGGCAAAGTGGGAGTCTGCTCTTAAACACTATGTTGAGCCTACCAAATGCCTGCCAGCCACATTTAACACGCCGTTCCACCTCCCGGGCGATATTCCCCTCCATTGAAATCCTTTGCCCAAGATATATAAAGCTGTGCACAATCTCCAAATCCCTTCCTAAAACTGAAATTTTTCTGTCCTGAGCGAAGTTATTGAACATAACCTGACTCTTTTTCAGGTTTATTTTCAAGCCAAATGGTTCGCCAACCCTTTGCAGTTCTTGTATGTGTCTTTGCAGCTCCTCTGGGTCTAGTGAAATGAGAATAATATCATCTGCAAATCTAAGATGGTTTAAGTTTGCACCATTGATCTTTACACCATCTTGTTCCCAATCCAGTTTACGGAATACTTCTTCAAGGTCAGCCGAGAAAAGAATAGGCGATATTGCGTCACCCTGCCGTAGACCTCGTTCTATACTAATTCGCACTTCAAGATCATCAAGGTGAACTGTGGCTGTAGCTCCATCATACATCGATTCTAATAGGTTTATATAGGCTCTCTATATAACTTGGCTAAGCAGTGCATCCGTTATCGCATGCTTTGAGATGGAATCAAATGCTTTTTCGTACTCGATAAAAGCCAAGCACAGTGGCATGGTGTACTCTTTGTGCCTTTCTATGACCTGCTGTACAACCTGGATGTGATCCATTGTACTGAACCCACTTCTAAATCCTGCTTGTTCTCTTGGTTGTGCGTCATTCAGTTTTTTTTAATATTCTCTTAGAAATTATCTTAGTGAAAACTTAGTACATTACTGATAGGAGGCTTATTGGACGGTAGTTCTTTAAATCTTCCTGTGCTCCTTTTTTATGTAAAAGGATCACTTCTGCATTTTTCCATAAGTCAGGTACTTTCTGTTCTTTGAGGCATTTTGAGTACAATTTTGCTAGTGTTTTATGTAACGTCCGACCACCAGTTTTTAGCATTTCGACAATTACACTGTCTTTTCCAGGAGCCTTGCCGTTTTTCATCGATTCTATAGCATTTGTTACTTCCTCCACTAGGATATCTGGCATTTGTTCTTCCGTGGGTATTGTTGTCTTTGATTGGTTCTGATCTTCATATAACAGGGAATAAAATTTTCTGACAATCTCTAACATTTGGGTACGCGCCCTGCACTCTGTGCCATCCTCACGCGTTAAAGCATATATTTGCGTTCTTTTGTTTCTCAGCTTCTGTTTAGCTTTGTTAATTCCTTTGTTTTCTTCCAGAGTTTTTTGCACTAGCTGCATATTTAATCGGCGCGTGTCCTCTCTGATACGTTTTCTTATAGTTTTGCAGAGCTCAGTGAACTCGACCTTGCCAAAAGGACTATCTGCATTTCTCATTGCTCGCCGTTTCTTCATTAAATCAATGGTCTCAATGGAGATTTTTGTTTGTTTGAGACATTTTTCTTCTGGTGCTATTGAAGCAGCCGTTTAAAGTACATTGTTGGCGATTTCTTCATATTGAAGTAATATATTTCCACCTCCTCTGGATCTTGTAACGCAGCAAACCGGTTTGACAAAGCAATCTCCAAATTGCTTCCTCTCTCCAGCAGTTTTCCAGACTCCACCTTGCCCTTCTTTGATCTTACCATTCTTTGGCGCTCTTTTGGACAGTCAATCCGAACTCTTGCTCGTACCATTCGGTGGTTACTTCCAACATTAAAATTGTTAAGGACAGTACAATTGGTAAATATTGTTTTATCATTGGTCATGATGTTGTCAATTTCGCTTGTGAGCCCAGACTGACTTTTCCATGCCCATTTTCTGCTGATATTTTTCTTATAGAATGAATTCATAATATATAGTTCTTGTCCTTCAGCAAAATCAACCAATCTGTCACCTCTATTGTCTCGCTCACCAGTTCCATATGGGCCAGTTGCATTTTCGTCTGTTCTTGTTGTTCCAATTCTGGCATTAAAATCACCCATCAGAATTTTGTATCATATTTCGACATATTGAAATACCATGTTGGAGGTATGGACCGTAATCTGCCACGCTGGTCCAATGCGGGTTGGCAGATTTTGGATCATGTTAGTCTTAGGCCTCTGCCTTGACCTGTCCGCCAGGGGTGACCCTCCCAGGAGCATAGACTCCAGACGGTATAGCTCAAAGCTTCATTGCCCTTACTCAAACCCCTTTAGCACGTCAAGGTCTGATCCACAAAGGGGATATATATATATATATATATATATATATATATATATATATATATATATATATATATATATATATATATATATACATATATATCTATATATATATATATATATATATATATATATATATATATATATATATATATATATATATATATATATATATATATATATATATATATATATATATATATATATATATATATATATATATATATATATATATATATATATATATATATATATATATATATATATATATATATATATATATATATATATATATTATATATATATATATATATATATATCTGTGGATGGGGATGGGCATGGGCAATGAAGCTTTGAGCTATACCGTCTGGAGTCTATGCTCCTGGGAGGGTCACCCCTGGCGGACAGGTCAAGGCAGAGGCCTAAGACTAACATGATCCAAAATCTGCCAACCCGCATTGGACCAGCGTGGCAGATTACGGTCCATACCTTCAACATGGTATTTCAATATGTCGAAATATGATACAAAATTCTGATGGGTGATTTTAATGCCAGAATTGGAACAACAAGAACAGACGAAAATGCAACTGGCCCATATGGAACTGGTGAGCGAGACAATAGAGGTGACAGATTGGTTGATTTTGCTGAAGGACAAGAACTATATATTATGAATTCATTCTATAAGAAAAATATCAGCAGAAAATGGACATGGAAAAGTCAGTCTGGGCTCACAAGCGAAATTGACAACATCATGACCAATGATAAAACAATATTTACCAATTGTACTGTCCTTAACAATTTTAATGTTGGAAGTAACCACCGAATGGTACGAGCAAGGGTTCGGATTGACTGTCGAAAAGAGCGCCAAAGAATGGTAAGATCAAAGAAGGGCAAGGTGGATTCTGGAAAACTGCTGGAGAGAGGAAGCGATTTGGAGATTGCTTTGTCAAACCGGTTTGCTGCGTTACAAGATCCAGAGGAGGTGGAAATATTAGTTCAATATGAAGAAATCGCCAACAATGTACTTTAAACGGCTACTTCAATAGCACCAGAAGAAAAATGTCTCAAACAAACAAAAATCTCCATTGAGACCATTGATTTAATGAAGAAACGGCGAGCAATGAGAAATGCAGGTAGTCCTTTTGGCAGGGTCGAGTTCACTGAGCTCTGCAAAACTATAAGAAAACGTATCAGAGAGGACACGCGCCGATTAAATATGCAGCTAGTGCAAAAAACTCTGGAAGAAAACAAAGGAATTAACAAAGCTAAATAGAAGCTGAGAAACAAAAGAACGCAAATATATGCTTTAACGCGTGAGGATGGCACAGAGTGCAGGGCGCGTACCCAAATGTTAGAGTTTGTCAGAAAATTTTATTCCCTGTTATATGAAGATCAGAACCAATCAAAGACAACAATACCCACGGAAGAACAAATGCCAGATATCCTAGTGGAGGAAGTAACAAATGCTATAGAATCGATGAAAAACGGCAAGGCTCCTGGAAAAGACAGTGTAACTGTCGAAATGCTAAAAACTGGTGGTCGGACGTTACATAAAACACTAGCAAAATTGTACTCAAAATGCCTCAAAGAACAGAAAGTACCTGACTTATGGAAAAATGCAGAAGTGATCCTTTTACATAAAAAAGGAGCCCAGGAAGATATAAAGAACTACCGTCCAATAAGCCTCCTATCAGTAATGTACTAAGTTTTCACTAAGATAATTTCTAAGAGAATATTAAAAAAAAACTGAATGACGCACAACCAAGAGAACAAGCAGGATTCAGAAGTGGGTTCAGTACAATGGATCACATCCAGGTTGTACAGCAGGTCATAGAAAGGCACAAAGAGTACACCATGCCACTGTGCTTGGCTTTTATCGAGTACGAAAAAGCATTTGATTCCATCTCAAAGCATGCGATAACGGATGCACTGCTTAGCCAAGTTATATAGAGAGCCTATATAAACCTATTAGAATCGATGTATGATGGAGCTACAGCCACAGTTCACCTTGATGATCTTGAAGTGCGAATTAGTATAGAACGAGGTGTACGGCAGGGTGACGCAATATCGCCTATTCTTTTCTCGGCTGACCTTGAAGAAGTATTCCGTAAACTGGATTGGGAACAAGATGGTGTAAAGATCAATGGTGCAAACTTAAACCATCTTAGATTTGCAGATGATATTATTCTCATTTCACAAGACCCAGAGGAGCTGCAAAGACACATACAAGAACTGCAAAGGGTTGGCGAACCATTTGGCTTGAAAATAAACCTGAAAAAGAGTCAGGTTATGTTCAATAACTTCGCTCAGGACAGAAAAATTTCAGTTTTAGGAAGGGATTTGGAGATTGTGCACAGCTTTACGGCGTGTTAAATGTGGCTGGCAGGCATTTGGTAGGCTCAACATAGTGTTTAAGAGCAGACTCCCACTTTGCCTGAGAAGAAAAGTCTTCGATCAGTGCGTTCTACCCGTTATGACATACGGAAGTGAAACCTGGACACTCACATCGCAACCAATTCAAAAACTTCTAGCACTTTTAGCACGTCAAGGTCTGATCAACAAAGGGGATATATATATATATATATATATATATATATATATATATATATATATATATATATATATATATATATATATATATTTATATATAAATGTTCCTATAAGTATACCCCAAAAATTGCTTCTTAGAGGAGCTAGAGCCCTTTAAAGGGAACCCTGATGATGATTTTTTCGCAATATTTTCGAAATGTTTTATTCTAAAGTCATGAACTTCGGTATACTTCAATAAGTTGGAATGGAAAAACGTTTTTTGTGTTTATAATTGAATATTTTAGTCAGGGGCATCTCCTTGGTAAATGGTGCCCTAACTTTTTTGTTTGTAATATTTTTAAATTTTTTAAATCTAATTATTGTATCGCAAAGATTTTTACGAAAAAAAGAACTTCTTACTTTCCACGATTATTTAGATATCGAAATGTATCTTAATAAGTAAGTACAGTTTAAACGGTTGGAAAACACAAACAGTGCTATCCCTACCCAGATATTGATAAAAAAACTTGTCTTGATGCCCCCATTCGAAAAATTCATGTGGATTTTTTTCCGCCGACATATGAGTATTGTGAGATTTAAAAATTCCATTGCGTATGAACCAGTGGCGGATCATGGGTTTTTAACTTTTTCTAATTTTAACTCCTGTTTACTTTTCGTGCTATTGAAACCCTATACAGGAGGTGAACCAGGAAAATAAGTTAAAGGAAAGAAACTGAACGGAAATAAAATAGGAGGTTTTGCTCTGAAAAATTGTTTACTGTGATAAATGCTAGAAGAACGGCGCCCCAGCGCCCTCCCTCACGAGCTGCGACTGGTATGAACATAACTTCGTCTATAAAGAAAATGTTCTGTACAAAATTTTCATTTAAACGCAATTGGTCCCTTAGCTATTGGAAAAAATGGATTCTTTGTGGCAGGTCATCAGACTTTAAGGCTTGAACTATCTGCAAATGATATGCTTGCTCTCTATCAATTTCCCACATGGTACTTTTCGAAATGCCTTCTTGAACATTAATTCGACACTTATTCATTGGTTTTCTGCTACATTTTCTAAAATACGTTCTTCATTTTCTACAGTTTTGGTGCTTCGGCTATTTCCACAGTCATGTTAGGAAGGCATGAAAAATCCCTTTTCGCATAATCTTCTATGCACATCTGTAAATATTTCTGTACCAGAAAGTACTCTTGCGGGAAAAGCCTCTGCATTCAATATTCTTGCTTCACACGCGTTCCCATTCGCCTTCCCGTACATACAATGCATATTCGCCATTTCTTCGAAGGAATAATGGGCCATTTTGCAGTTTAAAAACTAAAAATCTAGACTTTATTATATATAAATGGTCCAGTTTTGAGAAACATCAAAAACAAAGATTAATAGTGACAGCCGGCTACTTAATTATTAAGATACATTTCTATATCCATATAATCGTGCATCGATTTAGCAAATGTTAGTTTTCTAGAAAACGGTCTATACCAACGAGATGGGCTAAAAGAACCATTTTTGCTTAAAGATCTTTGCGATTCAATAATTTGACTTAAAAAATTAAAAAATATTACAAACAAAAAAGTTATTCCAGCATTTACAAAGGAGACAACCCTGTATGTGATGCCCTTGACTAACATATTCAATTATTAACATAAAAAAACATTTTTTCATTCCAACTTATTGAAGTATACCGAGTTTCGCGACTTTAGCATAAACCGTTTCGAAAATATTGCGAAATAACCATCTTTAGAGTTCTCCCTTTAAGGGCCTCTAACCTCTTTAAGAACCAATTTTTGGGGTATGTTTATAAAAACTTTTTTTAATTTTTTAATCCCAAGAATCACCTCCCAATATATTTCGATGCTATTTCCGGAGACCCTATATATTAACCTTATTTGGATTTAAATTGGCTTTTACGCTGGTTGATCTCAGCATTTGCATCATGAACTTAACATTATTACACACACTTGTAACGAACCTCTTTAAAAATTAATCGATTTCCTTGCGTTTTAACAGAGAATCGCAAGAAAAAAATCGGCCTATATTTTTTTTCACCTTAACTCATGCGGCATCCATACATCAGTCTTGCTAATCATTATAAGTTGACTAAAAACGCCTTGATATTGTTCATCAGTTAATTCCAAGAATTTATCTGTTCTTTTAAGTTGTTATATGTCGATCACATTCAGTGAGCGCCAATATTTCGTTGCTATCAGCTCCGACCACTCATCCAGAACATGGAACATTTTCTTCGAAATAATCGCGTCCCTCCTTTCAAACAACTTTCAAATATTACTTGTCTGAATTCGATAATACTTTGATTTGACAATCTAACGCCAAAACCAGAATGAAGTTTTACATCAACCCAATATATCCGAAAGTTTAAATAGATAATAAATTTTAATAATTAATAAATTAATTTTAGTATATAGCCTATTACAGATACAAAACAATATCTGTATCTTTATCTCTATACACAAATATCTGTAAATAAATTTACCTCTGTCAAAATTTTCGGTTTCATTTAACAAAGAAAAAATTAATAAAATGATGTTTCATGGTGATATCCAGTATTTTTAAAATTATAAATACATTTTCTTTGTATGAAAATTGTTTTAAAAATGATGAATATATAGTATGAAAATGTTCTATTGTACCTTGTTTCTCCAGAAAATTTGGTAGCTATTGCAGCAATATCGGAATAGATTCTGTTGTGGTTAGACATTACATTATGTCGTTTTTGAAATCAAATTATTAATTATATAATGATTATTTAAATTATTAATTATGTAATGACTAAATTCTACAAAATTAATTCTACATTTGTAAAAAACATGCGGAAGTCATTACAGTTGCAATTAAATGCAAAATTAAATCTGACTGATCACCTACGCACTAAGTTTTTTTCTATACTATGAACTAATCGCACTAAATGATACTCCGATACATATATTCCTTTAGATAAATTCAATAATTAAAATAGACAACTGATGTAGTTAATTGACAATATTATCAATAATTACAAATTGTACAAACTAGACTAATAACACAAATCAATAAATTTAAACTTTGTTTTAGTAACATCGATAAAAATAGGCATACGAGGGTTCATCAATAAGTACCCTTGTTTGAAATAAACACGTAATTTTTTTTTCACAAATTTATTTTTATTTTTCAACTTAGTCTTTTTTTAAGTCTATACACTTTTTAGCTCAACCTCTCCAAAATATGCCTCTGTCTCAGCGATAACCCCTTCATTTGAGCTGAATTTTTTCTAGGAGCCATGTTTTCAAGTTAGGAATCAGAAAAGAGTCGCTGGGTAACAGGTCGGGCGAGTAAGGTGAGTGCGGAAGCAATTCGTAGCGCAGTTCGTACAATTTGGCCGCGACAATTAAAGATGAATGTGCCGGTGCGTTATCGTGACGTGCCAAATAGGGCCGTGTCTCCTTTAATTTCTTATCAATCTGTCCAACAACTCACTGTAGTACTGCCCTGCGGCATTCATGAGGATTATTCCTTTGGAATCCCAAAAAATCGTGCCCATAACCTTTTCGGCTGATGAAACCGTTTTTGTCTTCTTCAGAACAGCTTCACCCGGAAAAAAACTTTGAGACAGTCAAAACCCATTGTTTTAACTGTCTCCAGAACAGCTTCACCCGGAAAAAAACTTTGAGACAGTCAAAACCCATTGTTTTAACTGTCTCTTGGTCTCTGGCGTGTAATAATGTATTCAAGTTTCATCAACGGTGACGACTAGACTTAAAAAGTCCTGCGGATTTCGCTTAAAGTGGTCCAAACACTGCTTTGACATTGTTAGTCGTACCCACACCTATCTCATCATTTAAAATCTTGATTGCCGTTCCGTACGAGACACCTACGATCTCAGCTACTTGGCGCACTTTCATTCGGCGATCAGCGAGAATCATGTCATTGATCTTTTCAACGATTTCCTCGGTAACCACGTCTGACGGGCGTCCTGGCCGTTCTTCATCCAATACAGTTGTATGACCATGCTTAAACTCGTTAAACCAATATCTCAAGGTTAGCATAGATGGTGAAGGGTCCCCATAGACAACATCTAACTTCTGTTTTATCATTTCACATGTTTTCTGTAAAAAAAAAACGAATTATTGATCGATATTGCTCTTTTTATCGAGAAATACAAAACATGAATACAAGTGGCTGTCAAAAATATCTGAAAGTCGGCATGAGGCCGTTTAACAGTCTGCAGTACACGATGGTAATATCAATTTCACTCGTCAACGCCATCTGTTACCAAACATGGGTACTTATTGACCAACCCTCGTATGTAAAGTAATATATTTTGTAGTCCCAAATCCAAAAATGATAAGCCAATTACCGCAACACGTATAGTATTTTAGTTACAGGGGGTCGATGGTGGGGAAAAAACGGAGACGACATATTTTTACAATCAAATATTTATTTAATGTAAACATATAAAACGTATTAAATCTATACAAAGACATTACTGAGGATTATGTACATAAAAAATATATTATGTCATACCACGACAAAAACACTATTTCCTGTTGTGTTCTGTACTATCATCTCTTTTTAAAAACCAGCAGTAGTAGCCCAACATAGATGGGTTCCAGTGTCTGTGGTGTCTTGCTTCCATTATCCTGATGCCTTGGTGAAACCTATGTCCTTGTTCGTCGCTTACTGCACCCTAATTTTCCGGAAAAGAATCCAAATGGGCGTGTAAAAAATGCATTTTTAAAGATAGCGACACCCTAGTATTTCGTAGTTTTTCAAGGGTTCATCAATGATGTTTTTATACTTTTCATCTTTCTTGTTGTCTAGAAATCCTTTCACTACACTTATAAAACACTTCCAAGCTGCCAGTTATTTTATGATTATTATTATCAGGTTAAAGGTTATTAAAGGTTCCTTATTTGAAGTCCAATAAATATACCTTCATTTAGTTTAACATCACCCGTTACCTTTTTTGTTCGTGGCTTTGACAAAGTTTTCCATTAGTCCAAGCTTAATATGGAGAGGTGGAAGAAGCCCCATTTTTGGGTTAACGAGTGAGACATATTATATGTATAACTATATGTTTGTAGTACCAGGTTAAAAGATAACAGATAGACTTCTTTGATTTCATCAGATATGGATCTAGCTTGTGACATAAAATTTAATCGTCCGCATATATAACAAAACTTATCCGCAGGATTTTTGCAAAATCGACGACTAGAACTTGCAATTTTATATAAAATCGACTTAAACACTTGACTGTACTGTAAATGAGACAGGAACAAAATATACTATAGAAAACAATATAACTCCTCTTATTTAACTACGGTCTTGTAGTACTTCCTACATTGTCCAGTCCAAAGTTAGGTATAAATAATTTCAATGACCGCATGATATAAAGGAGAAGCAGGTACTTGAAAATGGGACGTGCTAGGTTATTTCTGTCAAAAGGTCTTTTAATAACTACCTAAATGAAACGCATAAAGAGCAGTCTCATCAATGTAACAAAAGTCATGTCGACCTGTGTAATCTAATCTTACTTAGATCAAAATTAATAAACAATTAGTTCTTATTTGGTCTTTAAAAAAGTAAAATTCCAAATACAGAACTACGACAAATTGTTTTTATTAAATGAAGGTTTGGTTTTTGTTAGTTCCGTTTATTTAGGTGTCAATCATGAAGTTACCACTTGAAACGGAGTATTTGAATTAAAATATATTTTCATACAATAATAAAATATTCCATAGTATAATACTGGCTAATAATTTAGAAAAAAATACAACCTTACCTTTATGGAGTAATCGTAAACAACTATAGTAAAAAGGATTTATGTTCAAATTAGAATATTTGCAAAACATGGATTTATTAATATTATCAGAGGTATTTTAAATTATTACAAAATCTTCAGTAATAAACTTAATTACAGAATTTATAATCGACATCCACTTAGTATAAATGTGCACAATGGTTAAATTAGTTGTGGTCAATTGTCGAGAAAAATGTCATCCTAGAGATGGTTTATTCATAGAGATTCCTTACCATAAATATCAATAATGAGACACTTTATCGAGAAGATAATAAGTGTAATATGTTGTGCAATATTTTAAAATTTATCTTTCAGCACAGGATGTCACGTTCATGATAAAGAATATGTTTTCATTGTATTAATATGAAGATCTGCTTGTACACGTACGAAATGTTTAATAAATATCAATTATTTCGCTTCAATTATATTTATGATAACTGACTTAGTGATTCATGAATGTAATTAGCTCCATTTTTTATAAAAAATATAAAATTCATGGAAAAGTGTCAAAAATGTCATGTTTTGTATTTTAACTACGCAACAGCTAAAACTATTAGATTGGTTACGACAGAACATTTTATGTGCCAGTTAGGGTTGATTAAGAACAAATAAAAACATTAATGAAAACAAGATTTTTCGTATTAATAATATTGGAATTAACTCACTTTTATTTCAGATCAGAATAATTATCGCATCTCTAATCTATTATTATTTGATTATTATCGTTTTACTGTTATTTAATAAAGTTTCTTTTTTCAAAAATAAAATGCTTTTAAAAATTAGGTTATATCAATTATATTTTAATGGGAAGCAAGAAGCAGAAAGCTAATTTCCCAAACTCAGGAGTGCATATAAAGGTCAGGCCTCTGTATTATTTCTGATTCATCCATATATTATTTGCAGTTAATGGAGATCAATCAATATGCACAAGATATTCAAAATCATATTATAGGAAAAGAGAGGATTGTACCAATACAAAATTAATGGTCTCATAGCCGTATAGCTCATCAAATGCTTCGCTTTTAATATATGGACAGAAACGCGAAAAAGCAAGGGGTTTTAAATATATAGATTGTAACATTACGAAACAACTTGATGAAGAAAAATATGGTATAATGTAGGAATGAAAAATCCTAAACATTTTTTATTAAATGCGACCACTTTTCTGCTATAGTTAAATAATTCGATTCTCAAAATCAGTTTAAAAAAACATTTATTTTACAAAAACGAAATTTAACAATCATGAAAGAGCTTTTGACTTAACCAAAAATGACTGCGTATACAATGAAAATCAATTAGAAAGTAAGTCTGAAGGGCCGGTTACATGATTTTATATAAAATTAAAGCAAACAGTTCTTGGTGATTACTCTAATGGGAAACTAGATTACGGTTCGCAAAGGGTTCTAAGAGGTCTAAACCAAATAAAGGTGATAATAAATTATAATACTCGAAGGGGTAGACTTAAGAAAAATATAAGTGTTATGTTATAGGCCTCGCTGGTATATAAAAAGGAACTCCTCCTTCCTTGAGTTCGAAAAATGGGATTTATTGAATTTTCCGAGGTTCTTCTTGGTTTCCTTTTCTTGTATACATTCCTTTATGGTTTCTACTTTTTATAGTATGAAGAGTACAGCTATTAATGCACAGAATATTGTAAACGTCCAGTAACTCTAAAATCTGAATATTTTTAATGTTATGTGAATTAACAAATTTCAATAAAAATGGTTTCAATTGAAGTTTTCTTGATCTGTTATTGCTAATAATTCTTCTCCATGCAGGTTCTCGATAGTGATCTTTTATAATGGACACTAATGATTGGGCATTCGTTCTTTGCTGTAGTTGTATATAGAATTATTTTGGTAAATACATGTAGTGTCTATATATACATGGCATAATTCTGTTGTTGACCATTGGATATCTTCCGTAAATAATATGTAAGGTTTGGGTAAAGTAATAGTCTGGTTTAGGATAAGAAGAATGTATATTTAATACAATATCAACTGTGTTGGGGTAATAACTAGTATGTATATTGAAAATTATTTTAATTATTACTTATTACTTAAGGTTAATAATTATTAATTTATTTAAGTTAATTAGTTTTATTTACTCCATATAGTTTTTGAATTATTAAGTTATTTGTCATCTGTTATTTAAAACTAAAAATCGTTGGGGTTTTTAATTTTTCTTATGAATTTTCCTACCATTATCTAAAGAAATAATATTTTCTAGATCTTTGACAGAGGTGTCGATTTTTTCATATTTGTCTTTTATATCTTGAGAAAACTCAGTTTTTCTGGGACAATAGGTATCGTTTCTTGTCTGTTTTCGTTACGCTTATTTAAAAAATTGTGTTTTGTTAGCAAATAATATATATATATATATATATATATATATATATATATATATATATATATATATATATATATATATATATATATATATATATATATATATATATATTCCGAATGTTCTTACATATAATTAGTTATTACTTATTCTTCGCTGAATTCTACCGGATTTCGAACGTCGACTTTTCCTTTTTACGCCATTCTTTAGATTTGGCAAATCGAATATTTTCTTCAAATATCTTTTATATTTTCCAGTTGGGTATCTACTTCTCGAATGTCTTTTGAAAAGGTGTCACAAATAATAATCCGTTAAAAATATAAATTGATAGGTCAGCTTTGGTACAATATATATATATATATATATATATATATATATATATATATATATATATATATATATATATATATATATATATATATACATATATAGATATATATATATATATATATATATATATATATATATATATATATATATATATATATATATATATATATATATATATACATATATATATATTTTTTTTTTGTATTTATTTAGCCAACCCATGTTTTCCCGGACCTCCCGTCGGATGGTTGGGGTTGTGGGTTGTGGATAGGGTCTCCCTATTCTTGATGGTATGGTATATGTCGGCGCCCTGAAGAGTCTGAACCTCGAGAAATAAACCATATGTCATCCAGTTGAAGGGATAGGTGAGGCTCCTTCCCGGTCAAGCAACTAACAAAATTGTTCATTCAGGCGGAGATGCCGGTTGTTGTGTGTTCCACATGAGATTGTGGAACCCAACGGTTGTGTGTGTGATGACACTCAGCTTCACTCATTCACTCACTTCACTCACTCAGGAAATCTTCTAAAGACATCCATGTGTTCGATGTTCAGTG
Organism: Cosmopolites sordidus; assembly: GCA_031761425.1. Taxonomy (NCBI): domain Eukaryota; kingdom Metazoa; phylum Arthropoda; class Insecta; order Coleoptera; family Curculionidae; genus Cosmopolites; species Cosmopolites sordidus. The sequence goes on along the minus strand of JARFXV010002368.1, from coordinate 66,084 downwards.
ACATGGGAATGTCGGATTCATGCCCTTATTGGAGTCATGCCTACCGACTAAAACCCTTCCCCCTCAAGGATATTTTTTTTTCTGCTCGTGGCCTGGAAACCGCCGTTAGGCATTACTTCAGGACACACAACAGATTGTCAGTCCAAATTTGTCTTACGTCTTCTCTCGTCCTCTATTTTTGTCCTCATTATTTTCTTCATCATACCCATTATTCTTGCCCACTATCTTTTTCCCTCTAGAAGCAGAATGCCGAAGTTGTGTTCCGTCACTTCTACATTGCATTCGGTAGCAGTAGCCATCCGAAGCGATTCCCATCTCGGGCAGTGGAAGATTGTGTGGTCCCTTGTAGCCACCATCCCAGAATAGCGACAATCCTTGTCCTCTGACTTTTCCATTCTGTATAAATAGTATCTGAAGGATCCATGGCCCGTTATTGCTTGTGTTGTGTAGAAATTTGTCATCCCTAATTTTCGGTTGTGCCACTCTCTCACGTCTCGGATAAATGTTTTTGCCTTTCCCTCATTGACATTCTTTGTGCAAGGCTTCCAGTAATTTCTGTCATGCTTGGGTTTTTGATTCCTTTCCTTTTTCGAATATTGATATGCTTTCCATGATTCGGAGTTTTATTGGTGGTAGACCAGCAACGGCTAGGATGGCTATTGTGGGCACGGTTCTATATGCACTGGTAATGCCATTGGCCATTTTTCTGTTTACTTTTTCGAGCATGGCCTCGTAGTGCTTATACCTTAAGACCTTTGCCCAAATAGGCGCCCCATACAAAATGGTTGATATAATGGCCTCCGCCAATGGACGCCTCTTCCAGGCCCTGGGTCCTCCTGTTTTTTTGGGTTATTTTAGTTAGTATCATCAATGTTTTATTTGCTTTTTCGCATATCAGTGGTAAATTTAACATATTTGTCTATGAGAATCCCCATATATGTAGCTACTCTTGTACTGTTTATTGTGGCACCCTGAATATTTATTGGAAGGTTTGTGAGTTTTCTTCTACCCGACTGGCTGTCTGGTCATTTAGTTACTGGGCGCTTTGGAAACAGTTTGTCCAATTGTTCTTGTGTTTCGCGTTTATCTATTGTCCTCTGTCTTTTCAATTTAAATTTTTTTATTACAATCTAATATCCTTTGCCCCAGATATCATTTTCTATCATTTTATTGCTTTTTTCAGATCATTTTTGCTGTTTTATATGTCTGATGTTTTGTGTAATCGTTGTTGTCTCTTAGTTTTCTAGAACATACAAGTGATCTCTTCTTCTTATTTTCTTCTCTTTTCGGCAATTTCTGATGTCCACCAGTAAACTGGGGAATAACCGTATTTCGGTTGTTTCTTTCTTGGGAGATACTTGTTGGAGGAGAGATGTATATATATATATATATATATATATATATATATATATATATATATATATATATATTTTATATATAAATATATATATAAATATATATATATATATATATATATATATATATATATATATATATATATATATATATATATATATATATATATATATATATATATATATATTTTATATATAAATATATATATAAATATATATATATATATATATATATATATATATATATATATATATATATATATATATATATATATATATATATATATATATTGTGAAATGTTACATTTGACCAAACCAAACTTTTAATATTTGCGCAAAAAAAGCCTTTATTTCTGACAATTTGTTGCCCTATCGCTGTTTTAACATTTTCTCTAAGCAAAAACATAATAACCTTGAGTTACTGTATCTTGAGCCCTAAATCTTGAAAAACCTCAATAATATAATTGTTATGGCACCATTGTTTGGAAACAATAAAACAATAAAATAATTGAATTGAATTCTTAAGTGTATTTACAAAAGTTCTCCTAAATGTTCATTTACACTCAAAATATATTTGCTTTGAGCTAATAAAGTAAGTCAATATTAGCGATATTTTGAATTGAATTATACATGTTTCCAATTAGAAATTACACAAAACAAATTTTGAAATTATTTTGTGTGTTCTTAACATAAGTACACAATTTAGCTGAACGTTTTAGAATTCACTAATTTTAATTTTATATTACTGTTTGGGTAACAGGAGCATAACTTGGCTTGAAAGCTGCCAACAGCAGCAATCTAGATAAAATTAATTAAATACTTATACTGAAACGTGTTGCCATTAACTATACTAAAACATAGAATAAGAATTTTTATCAATTTGAAATAAAATTAATGGGCTCGTTTACACAATTTTAGGAGAGACCAGGGATGAACGTAGCAGTTGTCAATTTTTTCGTTATGAATTTTGTCGTCTCACGTCTCACAGAGATTTTTGAATATCAAAATTCTAATCAGTACACATGATAGATTGATTTTTCAGCTATCTTTTAATATTAGCTTAAATGCAACTGATATTAAACACTAAGAAAAACGACGAAATAAAAAAAAGTCCAATTTGCTACAACCATCCATAACCCTAGGGTTGTTCGTAACAGTGTAAGGGAATGGTTGTAATATTGTAAATAAATACAAAATTACTTTCACAGTCAACATATTTATTTATAATCGGCCTTTTATGTTTTACATTAGTATCACAATTATTAAAAAAATTATAAATTTCTAGAAAACCTAACAATCTTCTAAAATAATCAACATTATTTAAAAAAGAGATATAAATGAGACAAACAATTATTGCACACATAACTTATTTCGTTATTAGTGCAGTCTACATGAGCGCCCAGGTATTATTTTTCTTAGCTAAAGAAATATTTGTATTGGATGGTTCACATTATATGTACTATCTAAATGACCTTGAAATAACTTTTCAACCTAACAATAGTACTTTTCTATGAAACTGCTTCAAATTAACAATAAAATATTCTTTTTTTTAATATCGCCAGCAATATTGAACGATATTAAACTAACGTGATTATAACCACCCAAATGAAATATTTTCTGCATGGTTGATGATGATGAAGAGGGCATTGAATCAATCTGACGACTTGTTGACGGAATCGGATCTTGTAGTGGAACTGCAACATCTTCTAACTGTCAATCAGTGACGGAGCTGGGTAAGAAGTCAACTTCCGTAAATACTCATGTATCAACGAGTCATATTCCTGTAGAAGCAAAACCCCTCAGTATATTTCGCAGTGTTACGGCGATCGGAACAGTGTCTGAGACTATACTGGGTATATCGTATATCGTCATAACTCCCCAGGGTTTGATCTAATTCAGTTGTCACAGCATGCATTGACGGCCTTTTTAAGAGGTCCAAATACACTGCGATCAAGCGGCTGCACCTTGTGTGTGCAGTGTGGTGGGAAAGTCAAAAGGACAATGCCAGAATCTCTGCATAAGTTAATATTATTAAGTGCTATATGGGAACTGTGGTCGTCTAAAAGAAGAATGCATTTATTTTCTTTAGATGGTCTTGCACGAGTTTTAAAATAAGTAAAAAATATGTTAAAATCATCTTCCTGTATGCAACCACTTCCAACTGACTGCTGAGGTGCATCAGGGATAAAATGATCCTTAAACCTTTTTCATAGGAATATGAACATCAGAGGAATACTATTTTCAAAGGCGTTAACTGCAGTAGCTACTGTAACCAGAACGCCACGTTCTGCATATGTGATTGAGCTTACTTGCTTGGTGCGCCTTCCTGCTACAACTCTGTTTGGTTTTTGTACAGTGATTATGCCAGTTTCACTCATATTCCATATAGCTGATGCAGTAAAATTGTCTTGTTCTAGAATCTCAATATAATGTTAGAGAAAGACTTCAACATTGCTTTGATTGCAGCTCGGGCTATCTGCTATCGGCTCTTATTGATAATCTCGGATTACGATGCATAAACAATATCAGCCAGTCATCACCAACAGTTTCATTGGACCTCCACAAGCTGGGAATTTCTTGATTATATTTAATTGCTAATTGAAATGCTAGCTTTCGTACTTCTTTGGTTGTTAATCCGTAATAAATTTGAGAAAAATGGAGTAAATACTCGGCCAATTTTTTGTCTTCCTCGTCGATAAAAACTTTTCTTTTCGATACGTAGCTTATATTTGGAAGTCTTGTTGAACCTTCTTCGTTTTTTCTTCTTTTGCACATATCTATATAAAGTTACATAGCACATCTGATATGAATTCGCAACGTCTCGAAATGATACTTTTCTGAAAAATACTTCTTCTGCAGCCAAATCCATTATTTTTGTAATTATTAAACCTCTTCTGGTCATTCGTTCAAGTATATTAGGCATTCTGGAAAAAGAAAATAAATGTATTACTGTATTACTTTGAAATATAAAAAAACATAATAAAATATGTTTTGAGATATAACGATCATAATGAACTAAAAGTAACAAGTTGTTACTTTCATCCCTACCTTTAAATTTTCCCGAATATGACAACACTTGCCTATAATCTAAAAAATCGTTTCGAACGTCAAAATAGAAAGACGAATTGTTATGCTACTTTACTGACAGTTGACACAAGCTTAAACGTACCATAATATAAACAAACACAGTTGAAAAAAACGGTCAAAACTTACTTTGGAAGTATTTTTGCGGCACCGACTCGCTACGTCCACAAACTGACACAGCGCCGTGAGCGCACCTGAGGTAAGGGGGATTCAAAATGGCACACATCGGAGATACAGCCATCAGTGCAGCAAACATAATTCGTTCAGAAACTTATTTGTTACATTCATCTCGTGTTACTTTTATACCTGGTCTCCCTTATTAACCGATCGCGTTGGCGCGGATGGAAGAGCGGCGGCCTGCCGCTGCTGTGTTGAAACCGCATTGGCGCAGTAATTGGTTCGATTCGTGCGTTCGAATGGTTGTTTTTCTTTATTTCTTCTGTGTGTATCTACTTCCTTAAATGTTTGTGATTGTTTCTCGACAAGAGTGTAAAATCCGACAACGAATACCCTTCAGTCACGCCTGTTAAAGGCTGGGTAAGGCCGGATATCTTCTGAGTGGTGTTCTACGTTGGTCACTCGACAGTCGGTAGGCTTCCTGATAGAGTTATAGGTAAGCCCAACACCAAGGATTGATAGCCTGAGGAGGTGCTGGCCGTGGTTCGGAACCCACGTGAAGCTGTAGGTCCAGTCCAGCTAAATAGCCTTAGTTGCTGATGCGCTTCTAACCGTAAATCCTTTATTTTTCTTTCCTTTTCTCCCCTATTCTAAAAATTAAGAAAAATGATATATATATATATATATATATATATATATATATATATATATATATATATGTTATTATATTTTGAAAAGTTTTTGAAATGGCACAAAAGGCGTTGATGATGATGAAGAGGGCATTACATCAATCTGACGACTTGGTAATAGATCTGCAACATCTTCTAACTGTCCATCAGTGACGGAGCTGGGCAAGAAGTCCTATTCTGTTTTTTAATCAACTCTATATAAAATTTGACCAATAATGTAATACAACAATCTCTTGTGATCTTCTTTTGCTTTTCCAAATAGTTGACCAAGATAATATATCGCAATTCCCAGAAAACACTGGCCAAGACCTTTTCGATAAACGGAAACATTTTTGCCTTTTTCGGGCCATGTTTTTCGGAGGGTGTTTTTCGGGTAAAACCCTGTGTTTTGACTTTTCTAGTGTATAGTGGTGGATCCAAGTTATATCAGCAGTCACGAATAATCTCATTAGCTCCTTCTAAATGGGCTTGTACAAGTCTAAACACCAGTTTGAAGTGATCACTCAATTCCGTTTTTAGCCCTTAGTGAGAGAAAGCTATCTTTGAGAGTACTCGCACTGATAGCACTGCTAGCAATCTCATACCAAAATGTTCATGTAAAATATTCCATATGCGTTTGTTCGCAAAGTTTATTATCTTCAGAATATCTCGAATATTAACTACGCAATCAGCGAACACAATATGATGAATTTTGTTAACCATCTTCGAGTAGGGACCACAACAGAAAATATGAGCATGCAGCTGGTTCGGTCATATTGAAACTCAGTAAGCTATGTAAGCACCATAAAATATTAAGGAGCAGATTCCTCAAAATGCTTTTTCATTTGTTTTTGGGTTCGACCCATGTTTTTTCCATACATAAAGTAGTGTTCAATCAACAAGTTTAATCAATCAACATTAATCAAAACCAAACATCGTATCTGCTTGAAATTAATGCAACCTAATCATCTTTATGATCGCAGTACTATCTATGTATAAAGTATCTGATTTTTCACTCTATCCTCGTAAATACCTAATGTACTTTCTAGACTGATTTTCCGACTTTTCCGACTAATGCAAACCGTTCTTGTTGACGTATATTTTCCTAATTATTAAAAAGTTCGCAAATAAATTGATACGGAAAATATCTAAATATATGCAATTATTTTCCTGCGAAAAAGACCCGTTATACAAAACAGTAGTATATTAACGTAATGTAATAAGTAATAAGTAAAATTAATACGTAAAATTAAATAAAAAAGTTATAGAAAACAATAGAAAACATTTTCATAATCGTAATGTATATTTAATAAGCAAAAGGCACGAATATTTATTTTACTCCTAATATTTTTTTAGTAATCCTATATTATATTGAAACATAATAATAGCTCATATTAAGGATTGTTAAAGAAACAGATTTTTCAGAAAAAATCTAACTTTCAGTAAGATAACAAATCTTGTAATATAATTTCAATATCAGGATTTATATTAATTTTGTATATTAATTTTAATTAATTTTGTATATTGATGTTTATATTCAGATATTCTGATTTATATTAATACATATTTTGGGGACATCATGATAATTAGCAAAATGACTAAGATCTTTTCTTTAAGAAGTTTATTCCAGGTCATTCAAAAATAAATGATGATATTCTGTAAACTAAATATATCCAATATAGCATTAAAAATAGTTATATCATTAGTAATAGTTATATATAGTAACCATCATCATCATCATCATCAATCTGTGTCAATCCTCTAGAGGCCTCTTCAGCATGCTTCCAACTTTCACCGTCCTGGGCTTTCCATTGCCACTCAGGTCCGTTATAGTTGTCATTTGTATAACGATGTCATCAATCCATCTTGCTTTCGGTCTTCTTCTCGAACATTTACGGTCAAGCGGTATTCACTTCAGGATTGCCTTGGTCCATCTATCGTCCCATCGCCTCGCTATATGGCCTGCCCACCTCTATTTCAATTGCTTTACTCTTCCAATAATGTCACATACCTTCGTTTGTTCCCTGATTCATATGCAGGACTTTCTGTCCCGTCTTGTAATGCCAAGCATACATATTTCCATTCCGCTCTGAGTTACCTGAAGTTTTTGAATGAATTGCGATGTCAGGTTAATTTTTAAGGCCAAATGGCTCGCCAGCCCTTTGCACATTTTGTATGCGTCTTTGCAGCTCTTCTGGGTCTTGTAAAAAGAGAACGATATCATCAGCAAATCTAAGATGGTTTAAATTTGCACCATTGATCTTTACACCATCCTGTTTCCAATCCAGATTATGGAATACTTCAAAGCAGGCCGAGAAAAGAATAGGCGATATTGCGTCACGCTGTCATACACTCGCTTTACATTAATTCCAACTTCCAGATCATCAAGGTGAATTGTTGCTGTAGCTCCATCGTATATCGATCCCAAAAAGGTATACATAGGCTTTGTCTACCCCCTGGATAATGTATCCAGTATGGCCTGCTTTGAGATGGAGTCAAATGCTTTTTCGTAGTCGATAAAAGAAAAGCACAGTGGCATGGCGTATTCATTGTGCCTTTCAATGGCCTGCTATACAATCTGGATGTGATCCATTTTACTAAATCCACTTTTGAATACTGTTTTTCCTCTTCGTTGAGCGTCATTCAGTTTTCTTAATATTCTTTTAGGTATTATCTTGGTGAAAATTTGTTGGTTTGGTTTTGGACGGTAGTTATTTAAATCTTTCCTTGCTCCTTTTTATGTAAAAGGATCACTTATGCATTTTTCCATAAGTCAGGTACTTTTTGTTCTTCGAAACATTTGACTATAATTTTGACAGTGTTTTATGTAAAGTCTGACCACCAGCTTTTAGCATTTCGACAGTTACACTGTCCTTTTCTGGAGCCTTATCATTTTACATAGATCCTATAGCATTTGCCACTTGCTCCTCTAGTATATCTGGTATTTGTTTTTGAATGGGTATTGTTATCTTTCATTGGTTACAATTTTCATATAGCTTTGAATAAAATTTTCTGACAACCTCTAACATTTCCAGACGCACCCTGCACATTGTACCATCTTTACGCTTAAGGCTTACATTTGCGTTCTTATATTTCTCAGTTTCTGTTTAGCCTTGTCAATTACCCTGATTTTTTACAGAATTTTTTGCACTAGCTGCATGTTGAACCGGCGCGTCTCCTCTCTGATACGTTTTCTTATAGTTTTACAGAGCTCAGCGTACTCGACTCTACCTAAAGATTTTTCATTGTCCGTCGTTTTTTTATTAAATCAATGGTAATACTGGAGATTTTTGTATGTTTGAGATATTTTTCGTCTGGTGCTATTGAAGGAGCCGTTTCAAGCACATTGTTGGTGATTTCTTCATATTGAACTGATATTTCCATGTTCTCTGGGTCTTGTAACACAGCAAAGCGGTTCGACAAAGCAATCTCAAAATCCCTGCTCCTCTCCAGCAATTTTCCAGAATCCACTTTGGTTTTCTTTGACCTTACCATTCTTTGGACCTATCTTCAACAGTTAGTCCTAACTTTTGCTCGTGCCGTTCGGTGGTCGCTTCCAACATTAAAATTGTTAAGGACAGTACAATTGCAAAATATTGTTTTATTGTTGGTCATGATGTAATCAATTTCACTTGTGAGTTCAGACGGACTTGTCCATTTTCTGCTGATATTTTTCTTATAGGACGAATTCATAATATAAATTTCTTGTTTTTCAACAAAATCACCTAATCTCTCACCTCTATTGTCCCGCACCAGTTACATATAAGCCAGTTGCATTTTCACCAGTTCTTGAGTTTCCAATTCTGGCATTACAATCACCCAACAGAATTTTGTACCTATATTTCTCCTTGTATAAAAGTTGGGCCACATTATCAAAAAATTCTTCAATTTGGTTTTTTTTTACTACACTGTCGTTCAGCTTTCGATTGATGAGGAATCCAATTCCACCACATCGTCCATTCTCCGTACCCCGAGTGTAGAGTACGTTACTAGTTGAATCCAATTGGATTAGCTCTTCGCCCTTTCTTCGTGTTTCACATAGCCCAATGATATCCCAATGTATCCTATCAAGATCCATCAACAGTACTTGCAGTCGGGCATCCGTTTTCATTATCCGTTTATTCAGAGTAGCAATGTCAAAAGTCCAATGGCAGACTCTCACCCGGTGATTCTTAGCACTCTCTGCCTTGGGGCATATCTTCCCTCTGCCGTAGGTAGTTGCCCCTTGGCCTACGGGAAATGAGGGCCGTGTTTGAAGTTGTACAGTCATATTGAAATTTCATGTAGAAGGCATAGGCCGTAAGTTGCCACGCGGGTTGGCAGGTTTATTGGCAGGTTGGTTGGATTATAAAAATATATAAAAATAATATGTAAAAAATTAATTATTCAATAAGATATAGTTGGTAGGTTTTTAAATATAAATCTGTATTGTTTATAAAAATGATATATATTGTAGAATTGTTTTGAGGGTGGTTTTATAAATAAACCAAAACCTTAACAAAACAATAAAAAAATAATAATTTATTATTAATTGACCGAAAATTCCAAAAAATAATAATATTAAACCGTCAGGAATATATATATATATATATATATATATATATATATATATATATATATATATATATATATATATATATATATATATATATGTATTCAATATTTATTACACTGAGGTTGTGACGAAAAAATTATGTAGTCATTAGTTAGTAACTGAATATTCTCACAATAAATTGGGGTCGTCTATTCTAAAGCTTCTTATCAGTTTTCGATATATTAATTAACAATGCGGATAGTGAATTTATGTAACTTTGTATAATGTAAAAAATATGTCCGTTACCTCTTTTCACAGAAATATTTCAGAGTATAATGAAGAAATTTATTATAATATTTCATAAACTGACTTTTAATATTATGTTCTAAATTAAAATTATTATTAGTGATAAAAGATTGTTTATTATGTCATTCCAAAGGTTAATTTTAAAATAGTAAGTAAGGGTTTACCATTAGGGATGATGGAACTTTAACAGCTCATGGCGGCCGTATTTGTCTACCCATTTTTGACATGCCTTGCTGTTGTTTTCCGAAAGGTTTGCAATTAAATCATGGTTTGTTTCACGTTAGAAGAACATTTGGAAATTTTCCAGTTTTATTACGCAAATTCGCGGTTCCCTCGTGCTACTCAACCAGCAATTCAGACCCATCGTGGTATTCGTCGTGGTGGTGTTTCTGAACAAGCTAATGATCGTGTTATTAGAAAATTTAAAAGTGAGTTTACTTTCCACAATATTGTGGCGCCTGTATGATAAAAAAAGCACCAGAAGTATTAAGAATATTGCCGCCGTTCAAGCAAGAGCTGCCGAAAATGACGTCACGGTTGTTCGCCGCTCGCATGAGTTAGGCCTCTCGCCAATGACAACCTGGGGAATTTTGAGCTTGGGCCTGCATTCATATAAGATAATACTGGCGCAGGAATTGAAGCCAACCGACCATCGTAATTGTCGTGAATTTGCCGATTGAACCCTCGAACTGATGGAAACCAACAACGACTTTCATCGCAAAATCATCTTCTCTGATGAGGCTTATTTCTGGTTCAATGGCTTCGTTAATAAACAAAATTGACGGTATTAGTTGGAATCTCATCCACACGTGATACATGAGAGGCCTTTGTATCCGTAAAAGATCAGAGTTTGGTATTGATTTTGGCCGATTTTATTTTAATACCGAGCACCACAAGGCAAAGCTGGAAAATGTATTTCTTCCGGAATTTGATGGAATCGATGCGAATGACTTTTATTTTCAACAGAATAGCGCACCACCACATATATCCCGAGTAAACATGGGTTTATTGCGAGCCAAGTTCGGCAATTCGTTAATTTTACGAAATGGTTCCATCGCTTGGTTGCCGAGATTATGTGATTTAACTTCTTTAGATTATTTTCTCTGGAGACATGTGAAAACACAGGTTTATAGCAATTAGCCCGCGACTATTGGCGAATTGGAAAGTAACATTCATCAAGCCATTTCGTCATTCAGCCCGAAATGTGCGCCAGTGGCATCGAAAATTGCCCTAGAGCGGATCCGTAACTGTAAAAAGAGCTATTGCATTTGGCTGAAATCTTGTTCGGAACCAATCGGAACTGATTTTGGACAAAAAACTTGTGTTTTATTTAATTTTGAAGTTCAATTATTTGTTAGTAGGCCCGTCATGTTTAAAATTTTCCTTTTAATAAGTAGATTTTTAATAACTAATTGAGTATATACTGTAATTCTTTTCATCTTGGAATTTAACAAATTGCGTGGATGTTACTTGAAAATCATCTTTATAGTGGATACAGTGCGTTCAATTTTTCAACCAACGATAAAAATGATTCTTACCTTAAATATTGGGCCTCCGTCGTTACGTTATCAAAAAGCTACTTTTTAGCATGCTTCATGATGAGAAAACATTAATGCATAGATTATCGACAAGGAGCCACGATGATATAAAATAATTTGGCCAATTTTTCTGTAATGTTTGCCACAAAATTTTTATTATCCATCCCATTTTCTAATAGCGCTTCTTTCTTTTAAATTCCACTTCCTTGACATTTAAACTCCTAACATTCGAAGTACCCAGCTTGATGATTTTCTTCATATGGTTTCTATCATTTTTTTAAAGTTTTTCCAAATACCACTCCATTTTTTATTTCCCATTTCCTTACCGAGGTCACAAATCTCTTCATCCAATTTCCCTACTTCAATTACTTTCTTGACTTGTTTTCTCTCAATTGCCCTAATTTCAGTTCAGCTTTGCTCCAATGTCAGATTTCCTCATTTATTGTTATATTCTGGTATACCCTATCTGGTATACCCTATTTCCAACCATTTTTTGTTCGTTCACTTTTTATCTTATAATTCTGTAGTTCTGTATTTTTCCGATATCTTTGGTCATATCATTGTAGAAAATCTTCACATCTTTAACCGCTTTTAGATTATACTTATTTTTAAGCACTTCTATTTTCTTGTCAAATGTTTCAATCTCAACTCTAATCATATTTTTGTTGCTGATTTAATTTTTGAGTCTATACCTAAAATATTTTTTCTCCTTTATTTGGGTTTTTCGCCACTGTCTAAAACTCAAAAAATATACTCGTTACTTTATATATTACAAATTAATATAATTTATTTTTTAGTTCAGTTTTGAAAACGGGGGGAGATTACCCTCCGAAACGTTAACGTTAAAAGTTTGTAAATTTTTATAACATTTTTATATCTTTAAAAATATTGTTCGTTAGGCAAATTTATTACAAAAAAGAATCACTGAGAAATTTGTCTCTGTTTGGTTTTTTGTTTTTACCCAGTGATTCTTTCTTTAAATAAGAACAGATATTTTTGATATTTTTTGAGTTTTAGACAGTGGCGAAAAACCCAAATAAAGGAGAAAAAATATATGAACACGCCACAATCATTCAGACAATACCTATACCTAAAATATTTCCTGAGTACTGTAATTACTGCTTCCTTCAGTAATTTACTGTTTTCTGTGTCTACCTTTAGGCCTGACATAATTTTATTTCTTAATTATTTTAGATCTACGTTAAAGAAGATTTTATAGGAAATCTTTGATGTGTTGATGAGACTGGGTGACAATTATGCTGAAATTGATTGAAAATTTCGACAAGAACTGTGTATTTAAAACGTAACATGTGAATATCGCGTTTAATTTAAAATTCTATCCTTTCGTATAGTTCGAAAACATTTTATATTTATTTATTTTGGAGGACAAGGCGGAGTCCAACTCCACTCCACTCCAAGTCCACTCCTCTTCATTACATTAATGAATGATATTTAAAAAATAAAGATATTAATTAAAGTGAAGTAGAATTGGAAGAATTGGAGTCGGAAATGGCTTGTTAATTTTCCGGGAATAGTATATGGAGATGACTTGGTAATAATGATAAATGATAAAAATAGCTAATTAGTAAAAAATGTGTCTATATAGAATGAAGGTTTTGGTTATAGTTAAAAATAGAATCTAAAATTAATATTGAAATGGCCAGCAAACCAATAGACCACATTAAAAAAAAGTACTTAACATCAAAAAATCAGGTCAATAAATTTAAACTTTTTTGAGGTAACATTGATCAAAATAGATATTTTTTAACTATTTTGTAGTCTAAACTTGAAGAGATTTACCACTAAACACCAAAACACTTTTTTTGAACTGCACGACACACGTTTCGCTAACCATGTTAGCATCATCAGGAGATGATTTAATCTAATCTCAGATTAAACAGATTTCACACCAAAGGTTCCAATAGAAGAATTTATTTTGTTGTCCTAAATTCGAAAATAATAAGCTAATTATTGAAACACGTATTTTTTTTTTGTTGGGGATGGAGTGGTAGGAAACAAAAGGAGACGACATATTTTTACATTCTAATATGTATTTAATATAAGCATGTAAAAAGTGTTAAATCTATGCAAAGACATTACTGAGGATTACGCGAATAAAAACATATTACATGCGATATCTTCTTCACTTTTTCCTTTTGTGATCTGTAGCATTCTCTCTTTTTAAAAACCAGAAGTATTCGCCTAACATAGATTGGTTCCAGCGTCCCTTGTATATTGCTTCCATCATCCTGATATCCTGGTGAAACAGTTTCTCCATGTTCGTCGCTTACTGCCTCCATATTTTCCGGAAAAAAAAAATTTTAATGGGAGTGTAAAAAATACATTTTTAAGGACATTTACACATACAATTACATTTTTTAGGAATTCATCTATAAGGTTTTTATAGTTGTCACCTTTTTTGTTGTCCGGAACTTCTTTCAGTACACTTAGAAAACACTTCCAAACTGCCAATTCCTTTCATTTAATTTTTTTGAAACTGGAAATCATCTAAAGCTTCCTTATTTGAGGTCTAATAAATATGTCTTCTGTTTTGCAGCACTTAATTGAGGAGTAGCTTAGGTACCTCTTCATTTAAGTATTGCTTCGGTAGGTTCTCTCTACACCATAGCAGCAGCAAACGGCATAGAATTATTCTTGCGATGCATCGACTACACTAAACTCACACAGCACACATGAGGAGCCCAACTTTTATCTTGATCAGCAATTTGGCACTTAAAATATAAAAGATAGGCTTCGGAATTAGATCTAGTTTGTGACTTTAAAATAAATCATCTGCATATGTAGCAAGACTTATCTGCTGGATTTTTGCAAAATAGACGACTAGAACTTGCCATTTTATATAAAATCGATTTAAACACTTAACTGTACTATAAACGGGCCAGAAACAAACTAAATTACTTAAAGGTTCCTAGAATACCATGGAAATCCATGGTAATTCCTACATAGTCCAATCCAAAGTCAGCTACAATACCTTCAATGACTCTATGATATAAAGGAAGAAGCAGATACTTGAAAATGGAACATACTAGGCCATTTCTGTTAAAAGGTGTTTTAATAACTACCTAAATGAAACTCAAAAAGAGCAGTCACACCAATGTTACAAAAATCATGCCGACCTGTGTAATTAATAGCCATGGTAAAGTATAACACAAGAAAAAAAGGATCATATAAATTTTATCAAGTCTCGAATAAGTAATGTCTGAATGATTGTGGCGTGTTCATGTATTTTTTTTTCCTTTATTTGGGTTTTTCACCACTATCTAAAACTCAAAAATACCTGTTCTTATGTAAAGAATATTTATTTTATAAAAAATAATTATGTTCTTTCTTTACATAAGAACAGGTATTTTAATTTTTTTTTGTTTTTTAAATAGTGGCGAAAAAACCCAAATAAAGGAAAAAAAAAAGAAAAAAATGTCTCGAATAGACAATTTATTAGTAAGAGAAAAATTTAGAGTGTCTCATTACGGAGAAATTAAACTGATTTAGGATGTACGTATTGACAAAAGAAGAAAAAGTCTCGTCTTCGTCTTCGCCACTATCATCATTGTTAATATTAGCAACAATTTATTTGCGATATCTACATTAACACAAGCTCTTTTTCTTTCTCGAGAGCTTCGAAGCTCTCGTCATGTTTATGTATATGGTTGTTCGGAAAGTTCGTAGGTATTTTCCATTTGTTGTTGTTTTGACGTTTGTAATGTTATGTGTTGAATTAGTGATATTTATTTATTACGTATTATTAATTTCTCTGGTATTTACAGTGTTAACGGATTCGCTTTGATTTGTCTTCAAAAAGTTAAGTTGATTTAAATTGAAAATATCGGTTGATAACCTTCATTTATGCCACATCATGCGCTAAACGGGAAGAACGCTGTCCAAACAAAAAACCATATATGAGCCGTTTAGAAAAATTTTTCCCTTGCAGCATCATGGAACAAGAGTTGTTTGAACAGTTCAGAGGCGGAGATTTTGACCTGGAAGACCAGACCTCTGATCATCCTTCAAACACTAGAGTCAAACTGATGTCAACAAGTGAACATTTCTTAGTGATGAAGATGCTAATTTGTGGCAAAAACGTATTAGCACCTTCCACTACATCAGCAAGCATTTTTAAATAAACCGCAAATAAACTATTTGCGGTTTCTTTTTCATTTGAAAAAATCGCTACGAACTTTTCGAACAAACCAACATATTAGAATAAAATTATGTGCTTTAATATTTCAAATTTGAACTAAAGTAGCCGATACTTGATATATATTCATTTTAAATAAACAAACTACAGACATAAATATTTAGATGTATTTCTAAGGGTCGATTCTACAATGCAAGTATAAACCAAGTATAAACGGCGAACAGTTATACTCGGAATAAGTTATACCAGGTATTATTCCCAGTATATCTGGTGTTGGCCTGTTGCCTACAACGCCTTTAGATATACCTAAAATTTCGCCCTAGTAGTTCTAATATGCCAAAATAGTGGAGGAATTGCGCCATCGTTGACAGTTGATGGCGTGGGAAATTATAGCATTTTATAAGCCTAACCTAACGTGAATGGTTTGGAAATTATAAAGACATTAATTGATTGATTTGTCGGTTACTTTGTGATGACAAAAGTGTAAAATTAGGTACATAGGATAAACAGCTGTAATATCTTAGTTTTAAAGTAGTGTTTGAGAATATAACATCGTTTTACGAAACTATACTTACACAATTTAAAAATAAAAGTGATAGATAACAAAGTATAAAATTGTTTTATTCTATTTATAAAAATATTGTGTCATCTTATTAAAATGGAGAAAAACCGGTGCAATAACTTCACGATTGACGAAATTGTTCTGTTAGTCGATTTGGTTGAGGCAAGTAAAGAAATTGTCGGTACGTATAAAGTTGTTTTACGTAGTAATAGTGCCGGTGATCCTCGCAGTATTCTATTCCAGAGTGGAAGAAAACAGACACCCTTTCTAATAATACCAAAGATATAGAATGGAGACTCATTGAAGGAAGGGTCAATACTTTGTGGTACAAGAAGAACTGCCAAAATGTTGCCTAGCAAATTCATTGCCTAGCAGGATTCATTAAAAAAATCAATATAGAAGGAATATGCGGAACAGAAACAATATATGTACAAAACAGGTGGGGGCCCAACGAGAGAAATAAAGTTAGATAGTGTTGGAAATAGAGTGCTGCTTTTGATTGGTGTTGGGGCAACGGCATTGTATTATTATGATGTTGGTATGGGTTATTTTATATGTGTTGATTAACTCAGTTATATTGTCTTGTGTATATATTTTATACTAAATACAGATTTGCCAGTTGCAAAAGACACTGCAAGCCCCATCACTGAGACCTTTGTAGAAGAAAATATAAGGCAGTTGGAAGTACTACAGATGAATCTTCTAGTGCCAATATAGAATTTGTATGTATACTCAAATGAAAAAGATTTGTAATAAAATAAAAGTAATTAATAATTATGTGCAAATTGTAACTGGGGTTCATGGAATCCACACCAGTTGAGACAGCCTAAAAGCAAAGTGTTACAAATCTCAAATTATATATGTAAACATTATTCAAGAAATAAACAACACCTACATAGATCAAAGCGAATCAGTTTTTTCCAAGTTGCAATAAGGATGCAGGGGGAAAGTGTATGAAGAGTTGGCCAGAAAAAAGATTGAGTTCATTGATTTTCAAATGACACTTCTGGAGAAATCAGAAAGGAAAGAAAAATGCTTGGAAAAAAAACATCAGTTGGAAATGAAAATATTGAATGCTCAACTCAAAAGAGACGAAAGTAACAGCAATCTTAATTAGTTTTATTTGTCACAGTGTATGGCCAATCACACAGGCATTCTATGTTTATAATTATGATTAATAAATCAATATATAGATGTTAATATTACATAATTTGCTAGCATTATAGATAAGGAATAAATAGTTAGCATTAAGGGGTTTTATTTATTTTAGAAATTGATGTATTATCATGAGTAAAGACCGGATTTTATGCATTTTACATATATATGCAAATTGCAAAATGCATATTTTAGGAACTATTGCATATCTAAGCATGTTTTGGGATTTCTGTATTCTTTTCTTACGTTTTATGGTCGCACGGCGCCGTGTCTGGGCGGTCCCGGTCTGCAGATTGGGTTTTCCCTAATGGGGTAATAAAATAAAATAAGTATAAAAACTTCTATTTTTATTTATTTTCTCATATTTGTTACTGTTTGCAAAGTTTACAGACTGGTGCCAGTCTAAATTCGTTGCTCGAAGTACCGACGCCTAGTGACTTAACTTATATTCATTCTGTAAACTTTGCTGTTTGTCAGTATCATTCAGGTTGTCGTTTGTTGTAGTCGCAGTTATTATTGTGCAGTTAGTAAGTGCAAACAAAGTGAAACCAGTGATTATGTCGAAAATACTATGCACTTCTTGGATTAAGCCTTACCCAGAACTTGCTTTGGACGGCGACCAGGTTTTTTGCAAATCTATTTCAAAAATTGTTTCCTGCTGAAAGAAATTTCAAATAGATCAACATATTAAGACGCCGTCTCACGTAGCTAAGGTTAGAAACATGAAGAAGTCTGGGCCCATACAGTCAACGCTGAAGCAGTCATTTGAGATTTTTAAAAACGGAAACCATGACCAGTCAGAATTTAACGTAGATCTATGTAAAACGTTCTTGGCTGCTAATATTCCTTTAAACAAGTTAACCAACTCGCAAGTTAAGGCCTTTCTGCAAAAACATACAAAATTTAATGCTCCAGATGAATCAACATTAAGAAAAAACGTCGTTGGAAAGGTATTTGGTACCGTGATAGATGAAATAAAAAAAGAAATTGGAGGTAACTATATGTATATTGTTGTCGACGAAACAACTGATTCGTGTGGTCGTTACATAGTTAGTTTAATGATCGGAAAACTCACAGAAAAAGAACCTGGAAAAGCTTACCTTATAGCCGTAAAAGAAGTGGAGAAAACAAACAATCTTACAGTTACACGTTTTATTCAAGAAACCTTAACACATTTCTTTTTGCCGAACTCAGTTCCTACATATAAAATTCTTGTCCTGTTGTCCGATGCTGCACCGTATGTGATAAAGGCAGGAAAGAATTTAAAAATATTTTATGAAAATTTGATTCATGTAACTTGTCTAGCTCACGGATTAAATAGGGTTACGGAAACTATTAGAGTTTCTTTTCCGTTGGTCAATGACCTAATCGCAAATGTCAAAAAGATATGCATAAAGGCCCCATTGAGAGTGCAGTTTTACAAAGAGAATTTGCCCGGAGTACCATTACCACCTGAGCCTGTCGTGACCAGATGGGGCACCTGGATTCGTGAGGCATTATTTTATGTAGATAATTTTCAAAAATTGAAGGACTTAATCTCACAAATGTCTGGTGATGATTCACAGTGCATCCAAAAATCGAAAGAAATATTTCAAAGTACTGTAGTGGAACAACAGTTAATGCATATTAAGTGTAACTATGTATTTATAGCAGACACTATTTTGCAACTAGAGGAATCGTGTACAAGTTTACCAGAGTCGATGGATATAATAGAGACATATGTACAAAATTGCAAAAATATATGAGGTGAGGTAGGGAAAACAGTAGTGGCAAAATTAGAAAATTTGATAGAAAAAAACACAGGTTTCAAGATTTTAAGGCAGGTCGTAGACATAATGTCAGGGAAAACTGTAAATAATTTAGCTATTGAGCCTGTCTTAGTTCCGAAATGAAAATTTTGCCCTATAACATGTAGAAAGACATGTAGAAAGAGATGTAGAATATGTGCATATATATGCACCTATTCTAAAAGTTTTTGGTTGCATATATTCCGGTCTTTAATCATGAGGGTTGAAATAAAACGTTAAAAAATGAACTTCAGTTTTTAATTTATTTTGTCGTTTATCAACAACATAATTAGGTATATAAATTTATTTCATCAATTTTCCGAGTTACCGTTCTTATAGATAAATGTTTATTTGTTTTAAGCGAACAAAATAGCTGCATAACTAAACAGACATAAGGAAACAAAATTACATACTAAAATACAAAGTAAAACAAACAATACAATGTTTTCAGTACACAACATAATTAAATCTTATTCAATTATATCAGATTAGAAAAATGGTTTTGAATCAGTGGTGTTTGCATTTTGTTGTTTTCACGGACATCATAATTTTGAACAATAGGAGGCTCAATTTGCAGCTCATGTAAGTCTTGTTCGACTGGTGACTCTTCTTCATGTTCATCTATTGCAAGATTGCGCAGAATAGCAGTTACAACTATTATTGCCTTGAAATGTCCCATTAGCACAGGCATACCATTAGACAGAATAGGAAACCTGCGTTTCCAAACTCCATAAAATGTTTCTACACAGTTTCTTGTTCGGATATGGGATTCATTAAAAGGGATTTCCGCTGGAGTATTTGAGTGTTGTAAAGATACTATTAACACATTGGTAGTCAAAAACAATTTTGTTGCAGGTTTTATGGCACGATTACGATCTGCTGAAGATTTAATTTCATCTTTAATTAAACTCAGCAACATTGCACAAGTTCGTTTTTGTAAGCGAAAACGTTTAAAAAAAATTCTACGAAATAATCAGGCCTAAAAAATGCAATTCACATTAAAAATCGTATAACTATATAATATATTTATTTTTTCAAACCGATGTTTAAATACTTTTGGCCGTCGAATTAAAACTGCGTCTTCAAAATCAGTTTCATCAGAATCAAGAATGTTTAAATTTATGGGATCCATATCAATTATTTATTTCACTGTTATACTTAAAATTTCAAAAAACTGTGGAATATAAAGGACAGGTTATGTTTATTAATACTAACAACTGAAGCTGGCCAATAGAAAGCAAGAATAAATATATTCGGAGTATATCCGGCTAAATTCAAGCGGATAACTTATATCTGTCGATTTCTACCGAGAATAGCTTTGTTCGGCGATCGTAGAAGAGGGGTAGAGAGACTTTATTCCAAGTATAACTTATACCAGGTATATACTTGCAATGTAGAATCGGCCCTAAATGTCCACTATATTGAAAATTGTATGTATAACAATTGTTTCGACACACAGTGACTTTTTCAAATAACATTATTCGTTCGTTTTTCAAAAAAGAACTGTGTTTCAAAACAACTGTATATATATATATATATATATATATATATATATATATATATATATATATATATATATATATATATATATATATATATATATATATATATATATATATATATATATATATATATATATATATATACTATAGAACATCTGGAATCGGATATATAACAGATGGAAAAACATGTATTAGGTTTTTTCCGTGAGTACATCTGGTTGTCGTGTTGGTCCCTGTCGGGGTCCCACGTTTCGCTAAAATCTCATTTGGCATCTTTGGTACTTACTGTCGCGAGAAAGTCTAGGCAAAGGATTTCCATGAACGGTGATACTGCCAGGGAAGTGGCATGTTCAGTATGGCTAGCAGACATTTGGCATAATGTTTAGGAACAGATTCCCACTTTGCTGAAAAGAAAAAAAATTGATCAGTACGAGCTGCATGTTTTGACATACGGAGGTGAAACATGGTGACTCCCATCACAATGAGTTCAAAAAAAAACTTCTGTTAGCACAAAGGGGAATGGAAAGGTGTATGCTTGGCATACAAAGCGAGACGGAAAGACCTGCACATGGATCAGAGAACAGAGGAAAGTGTATGACATTGGAAAGGTGAAGAAATTGAAATGGAGGTGGACAGGCCATATAGTGAGGCGGTGTGACGACAGATGGACCAAAGCAATCCCGGATGGATACCGCTTGATCATAAACGTCGACGAAGAACACCTAAAACACGATAGGTAGATGATATCATTAAGTATATTGGACCCGAATAGCAGAGGAAAGCTCAGGACCGCGCGAGTTGGAAGAATACTGGTTTAAAAAGACTAGTTTGACAACACACTCATTGACATATCAAGTTTTTATACCCAATATGTATATAAATTTATTGTAAAATTAAATATTTGTAAAGGAAGATCTAACCGCCTCCACAAAGACTATGCGAATGAATGTGAAAATTTAAAAGAAGTAATATTGAAAAGTAAATAAAAAAATCAAGTAAATATCTAGTTAAGTATCTTTCTACTCATGATGGTTGCCGACCTTCATTTGAAGATGGCAGAATAAAAAGAAGAAGTGGTAAAGATCTATATGTTTCTCTTAACAATAGTAGTTGATAAATAGTTAATAAATAAAGCATTGGCATTCAAAATATTTATTACCAGAAATACTCACTTAATTTACTAATTTTTTCTTGGTAACACCATCATGAACATTTTAATGTCATGTCATTCTAATAGGTCATGATTCTAATAAGAATAATTAACTATAACAAAAGTTGACACTATCAACAGTTCTGAAAGCAAAGTGTGAATTCAGAACGGTGTGAATCATGTGTGAAACGGAAACTGCCATTTAATAGATATGGTAAATTAATAGTGTTAAAATAAATATGTTTATATTTTTATATTAAAAGGTGAAAGTTGGTACGATACAGCAGAATTTATATAAAGTGGAGATTTTTCTACATGCCAGGTAAAGAGTGCTCTTAAAGGATATTGAATAGTGTTAAATATAATATATAATCGTTATGTGAGCTATAAACATCTTTACAAACAGACAATATACCAATTTGTGAAAATAATCTCACAAAGATGTATATTCAAAAGAAGTAAATCTAAATTCCATAAGAATTATACCATATATGGCATATATTGATTAATTTTTATTTCTATGGTTTCATCGTATTTTTTCCTGAAGTACGGCTAAGACGAAAAAAGAAGAAAAGTACAAATAATTTGAAATATTTTTGAAAGACAGCACATGTTGATACGGATAATATCACCAGAGTCACTTTCTTCAATGCTTAACAACGAGGGAATTATTGTTTTACTTCAATATCGATTCTTTAAAGTTCTAAGTTTTTTTATCGCTGCCCATAATTGTAATCTTGTGACGTAAACTTCTTGCTGTTATGGAAATTGTTGAACACATTGTTTTTGTCATTTCCTGAACTAACCCTTTAATGCACAGTAGTGGTTGATAAAGAAATATCAATACCTGCAGAATAAAGTGATTCAAAAAGTTTAATGGAACGGCGCAATTGTAGATGAACTGATGATCTCAAGAGTCAAGATTCACAATATTTTACAATCATTAGAATATGAATCAATTTGGCAATACAAATTATATAACACATAAATGCATTGAATCTACAGGTCAACCAACATAGCCTGGCCTCCGAGATATGGATACGCAGTACCCTAACGCTCATTCGAAGCAGTGTATTTGTGGGTTACAATCGGTTAAGTACTGTACATTCGAGGAACTCTCCGTTCTCTGTCTCTGTTAGACAGTGACCTCTGACTCTTTTATTTTGCGCATCTCAGAGGCTAAGCTATGTTGGTTGCGCTGTAGTGCTTTTACTAAATAAATAATAAAAGTTTGTCCAATAAGAATATCTGAACTTTATGATGAGACACAATGGTAAGTACAATTGAAAATCCGGTGATTTTTATTTTATCTTGAAAAACAAATAATGGCATTATGTTCTGAAAATAATGTCGTTCAAATGTCCCCGTCCGTATCGTTTCGTGGAATGCATCCTGGAAACCAAATTTCGATTAATTTTCTACACATATTGCATGGTATATTTTCAATAGGGGCGTGAATATTTCGTTTAAGGTTAAGAATTGTTCGGGGTTTATTTTCGTAAACTAAAAATTTAACATAACCTCACAAAAAGATTCCATGGGCGTGATGTCTCATGATCTGGGTAGCCAGATGGTATGACATGCCAGTGAAAACGGGCCTAGAAAATGTTCATGCAGCAAATCATTGTCTGGCGAAATGTGTGACAAGTCTTATTAAAAAACAATATTGATTATATCCACATTTATCAACGCAGATCAAAGATATTCTGTTAGAATACTCCTATAGCGTTCTTCAATAACTGTAACACGATTTCCATGATTGTCTCCAGAAAAAAAAATAAGGCCCTATCACTCTTTCAGGCCAAACACCACATCAAACAGTGACTTTCTGCGGATGAAAAGTTATCTGCTGAATCCTTGAGGATTTTCATTGGCCGAAATCCTGCAGTTATGTTTGTTGGCAAACCCATTCAGCCATAATTGCGCTTTGTTTATAAGTGACATT
This sequence comes from Cosmopolites sordidus, assembly GCA_031761425.1. Classification (NCBI taxonomy): domain Eukaryota; kingdom Metazoa; phylum Arthropoda; class Insecta; order Coleoptera; family Curculionidae; genus Cosmopolites; species Cosmopolites sordidus. The sequence continues at coordinate 42,225 of JARFXV010002368.1, read as the reverse complement.
TACATTTCAAATAGCGATGCCGCTGTTACTTACGAACTTAATTTAATGAAAATGATGTAACTTCTTGTGAAATTGTTCACTATGTGAGGAAAGTTCCAGATCACGCGGTAGGCCTCCAAAAAGATGGACAGACCAAATTAAAGACCTAACTGGTAGATCTCTCTCCCAGCCAGTTATAGAAAACGCCGTCGAGAAGTAATCCAGAGAGTAAGCAAACGGAATGAGTTTCATAGGTCAACCCTCTTCTGTAAAGAAGAATATGAAGAAGAAAAGTTGTAAGGAAAATGCCAATTTCTTAGCTATGAAGTAGCAGAGAAAATAATCATCTATTTTATTATATTCTATTCTTATACGAGGTATGGCTATTAAATAATGAAACTGACGTTGCTGCAGAAGAAGTGCGCATGCACCAAACGCCAGCGAATAACAGCTATTTAGCATGAAACCTTTCGAATGAAACCACTTTCGAATGCAGTTTCTCTCGCTTCTGTAAACAAATGCGTATAACCGTAGCCTTCTTTCGCATTAGAGTTGTTTCTTTGTTTCGCTGGAAAAATGTTAAGTGTAACAATAGAGCAACTTGAAGAATGTAACAATAGAGCAACTTATAATTTATTGAAAGACGTATATGGCATTGCATGTTTATCGAGTGCATGTGTTTTTGAGTGGTTTAAGCGTTTTCAACATGGCCGAGGAGACGCTGAAGATGATCCACACCCGGGTCACCCTTCCACGTCAAAAACGGATGACAATATCGAAAAAATCAGTAATCTGGTACGCTCTGACCTTTAGTTAAGTATTCGTGCGATTGCTGAAACTGTAGGAATTGACAACTAATGACATTTGATAAATTTTACATAACAATTTTAACATGCAAAAAGTGTGTGCCAAAATGGTGCCTAAAATTGTCAGCAAGAAGCTCCAAAAAATGTTTGTGCTGACATTTTGAACGCCATTGAAAATGAGCCAACATTATTGGAAATGATAGTAACATGTGGCGAATCGTGTTTTTTTACTTATGAACCTGAAACGAAGCGCCAATCCATGCACTGGAAGAGTCCAAACTACCCGAAAGCCAAAAAAGCTCGAATGAGCAAATCAAAATTCAAAGCAATGATGTTTTTTTTATATTAATGGGATTACTTACCTTTACTGGGTTCCTGAAGATCAAACTATTAATCCACACTACTACCTTCACGTTCTTGCTAAATTCTGTGAAAGAATAAGGAAAAAAACGACCCAAATTGTGAAAGGACAAGTCATGGGTTTTCCACCAAGTCTGTCAAGAGGTTTCTAGCCAAGTACAGCATCCCAATGTTAGACTATCCACCTTATTCGCCAGATCTTGCGCCGTGCGACTTCCATCTGTTTCCTAAGATGAAATCTTTATTAAAAGAAACAAGATTTGAGTCCGTTGAAGTTGCGAGAGAAAACGGCACGCGTTTTGAAGGAGCTGACAGAAGAATAATTCCATCACTGTTTCGAACAATTGAAGATTCGCATGGAGCGTTGAAGGGATAGAGTAGGGGTGTATATTGAAGGTGATAGTAAGTAAGTATGTATAAAATCAAAATAAAAAATAAATATTTTACAGCGTCAGTCTTGATATTTAATAGGCACATCTCGTATATGATGTCGTAACATAATATTATACTAATTATATAAATACTATTTTCTATTTTATATTTGCATGAATAATATTTGTAAATCCTATAAAAATATAACATAATTTTAGGGTGTGCTTGTAAAAAACATTCAATGGCATAAAAATGAAATTTGTTGGTCAACCCGGTACATTAACCACCCACACAGATGTTACTGAGATCAATTAAACCAAACGACGTCAGAACAACCAAGCAATAATTATTTGCAAGTACTCTTGTTGGCAAATGGTTTTAATTACATAATAAACCAGATTAGATAATATACCTTAATTAGTGTATGCCTGACATATTATGAGAAATACAGGGTAATTGCTTGTTCTACTTTATCAATCTGCTTGTTGGGCGAAATACGTGGTCGATGGTCCTTGCTCTCATTACTTTGCTCTTCATCCATGAAGACGATGATTTTGAAACATTTAATCGATTAATTGACCATCGAATGGGTGCGGCAAGAACCTTATTGACAGAAATTTTTAACTCATTTCAGATTTAAATATAAAATTTACTCTCCCGAATTCTTATAATTTTTATTATTAAAAAATTACAAAGTCATTCTGCAATACTTTAGGGGGAACCATCTGAAGTATATTTGATGAATATCACGCTATTCACATTAAACCACGATCTCAATTCTCTTTTTCAAGCCTTCTCATCTAAATTCGCGAATGCTATTGCAATGGCGATTGGTAGAGATCGGGATGTTTCAACTTGTTTTACACTATATTCATATTTAGTATATTCATATTAGAGTATTAAAAGGCCAAAGCCCTTTGGATTAAAATATATCCATATTATCCGACAGACAGTTTTGTGCCAAAAGACACTGCCATATGTACTACGGTACTGTGTCTTGTTGAAGGGTGTATGCAAAAAATATATAAGTATACCTCGCCTAAGGTACTGGACGGGTCACGGGTGGTGAATAATGAAAGTTCCATTAGATATTAATGGACAGCTGCGAATATCTCAAAATAAGCAGCCCCGAACCAAGGCAAAAAAAACTAAATCCACTTAGCGTCTGACTTAGATCAGGGGGTTGAGTGGTCAGCGTCTATTTACCAGTGGTGCGGCTGATATATAAATTCTGGAACTAACCCCTTCAGTCTTAACCTCTGAAGCGTCATGGTTCACATCTTTAATTCAAAGTACAAGATGAAGCGTTTTAGTAATTACAAAATTACTCCAGGAGGTAGACAATCCTCTGCTAGCTTTGCTGGTACAACTGGACTTTCGGATTCTGGGGCGTCCGGGCTTAAACGAAAAATCTGTCAGAGAGAGTCGAAGACCTCTGGCCAACGTCTGAAACCGAAAACAAAAACTTTCTTTGGAACGGTAAATATCAATTCTCTCCTGCGTCCAGGAAAACTACACGAATTGGGGCGAACATTAAATCAGCAAAAAATCCAAATTTTAGCTTTGCATGAAACCAGATTGACACATGATAACACCTTGGAATTCGGCAACTACAGACTTTTTAAAAGTAAAACGGACAAAAGAATACTCAAAAATACACCACATCTCGGTGTTGCTTTCGCTGTCTCAAGAAACATTCTTGGTTTAATAACAAATGTCCAGCCAGTAAATAATCGACTTATGACACTATCCCTCCAGTGTGCTAACAACTACACATTAATCAATGCACACCTCCCAGTTAACGAAGAAAATAAATCTAATCCTGAAAAAGTAAATAAGTCCTGGGAAATCCTGGAAGAGACTATCTCTAAAATTCCCTCTAACCATGTAAAAATCCTATTGGGTGATTTCAACGCCCAACTAGGGAAAGAAAAAAAGTACAGGAAAACAGTCGGCAGTTTTCCCGCTCATAAATGGACTAACCATAACGGTAGAAGATTGGTTGAACTATGTTCGCAGTTTAATCTAAAAATAATGTCAACCCATTTTAAGAAGAAAATAACAAAACAAAAGACCTGGAGATGCCCAAACACGTACATGGGTGAATTTCAAATTGACCATGTTGCCATTTCGTACCCCTATTATAAAGAGATTTTGAATGTTCAAGTCAGTAAAGGAGCTAATATAGACACGGATCACTACTTGACTAGAATCAAAGTTAGCCTAAAACCTCGAAAACTTATTCAAAAGAGGCTGCTAATACCAAAGCTTGACCCAACGAAAATAAAACCAGCCCTAACAGAAGAGCTTGATAAACAACCAGCACAGAACTGGCAAGAATTGAAACAAAAAATTATTAAAACGGCCTTAAAGTTGGTGTCTTTACAAAAACGTAGCAAACATCCGTGGTGGGATAAAGTTTGCGAGCAAGCAGTATTAGCCGAAGTAAAGCATTCAAAGATTGGAACAGTCAAAAAACAGCAATAAACTATAACATCTTTTTGGAATAAAGGAAAGAAACATCGAAGCTAATTAGACAAACTAAAAGAAAATATGAAAACAATCAACTTAATGAAATAGAAAAAGATTTCCAAAAAAATAACACCCGAAACTTTTACAAAACATTTAAAACTAAATTAACTGGCTATCAACCGCAAAGTCTTTGCTTCCAAAAGGAAAACGGACAACTAGCTCTAAATAACCAAGACAATTGCAAAGAACTTGCGAAATATGTTGAACAAATACTAAACTGTCCTGAGCCCTTAAACAAATTAGCAACACTAAACCCTAAACAAACAAATCCAGATTCATTACCACCGAATGAAGATGAAATAATTAGGCAAATCAAGCGGCTTAAAAATGACAAAACTTCTGGTGAAGATGGAATCACTGCTGAACTTTTGAAATCCGCTGGTCCAGGCACGATCAAGGAAATAACTAAACTTCTACAAGAAGTTTAGCGAAGATTGAAAAGATGCTCTAATCCATCCACTACATAAGAAAGGAAATAGAACGGATGTAAACAACTCTAGAGGGATATCTCTTCTCCAAGTTTGTTACAAGATTCTATCTCAATGTCTGCTAGACAGAGCACAGGGACAATTAGAACCTAACATTGGTGAATATCAAGCAGGTTTTCGACCAGGCAGATGCTGCCCTGAACAGATCCTGAATCTAAAGTTGATTCTAAGACATGAAAAACTGTACAATAAAAATCTCGTCTGTACATTCGTGGGTTTCAAAAAAGCATATGATTCTATTGACCGCGAATCTTTATTCCGAATCTTGAAAGAACAAGGACTAGATCTGAAAACGCTGGCAATTATTAAAGCAACGTTACCTAACACAAGGTCAAAAGTTAAATTCATTGGATACATCTCAGAGCCCTTCGAAATTAAAACTGGAGTGAGCCGTTCGAAATTAATACCGGAGTGGCGTGAAAAAAAGTCTTCCCTGAATATTAACCAGCTCATTAAACTGGGGATAACCAACATCAAAATTGATTGTCTGGCATTTGCTGATGATCTAGCAATTTTAGCTCAAGATGTATTAACGGCACAGAAACAGATTGAAATCCTAAAAAAAATAGCAGAAAAGGTAGGACTCCAAATTTCCTTTGAAAAGACACAATACATGACCTGCAACAGACTAAGAACACTATTTCTAACAACAAAATATGGCAACATCAGACGAGTCTCTCAATTCAAATATTTGGGTGAAATAATCATGGAAAATGGGTTGGAAAAAGCGGCCAATAAGGGTAGATGTCAAAAAAATGGAAACCGCATCGAAACTTACACAAAATATTTACAACAAAAAATGCCTATCTAAAAACACAAAACTGAGACATTTCAACACAGTTATTAAGCCAGAATGTCCTAGGCTCCAAATCCTAGGCTCCTAACAAATAAATAGCGCAACATACCCACTTCGAGAAAACCAAGAAATCAAACAATACATAGATATACATAGCGATATGAGAAAAAGAAGACTTAAGTTTTACGGACACATAAAACGGATGAATCCGAGTATGCTAACTAGACAAATAGTCGAATTTTATGAAAATAGGAGTAGAGCTAAAGTAGAAATAATTAAATAGATTGCTGCAATTAAAGAGGACCTAAGATCAGCAAATATTACACAAAGTGAAATTCAGGATAGAGGCTTGTTTCAGAAACAATGTTAACGTTTGGAAGGTTGGCCAGAGAGAAAAATGTAGGAAGACTGGAACAACTTGGTCTGACGATAGGAAAAAAGCTCAGAGCGAAAGAATGAAATTAGTATGTGCGCAAAGGAAGGCTAACAACAACAAACGCCTCTAATATATCTAATATATAATATATATATATATATATATATATATATATATATATATATATATATATATATATATATATATATATATATATATATATATATATATGTATATGTTTTATTATTATTATTATAAGTATTTTCCTAATCGTAAAATATTATTTTTTTGGGATTATCGGTCGATTGTATTAACAAAATTATTATTTTTTTATTATTTTTAAGTTTCGCTTTATTTTATAAAACTATCCCCAGACCAATTACAATTCTACAAATCATATATATTATTTCTATAAACAGGACATATATATATATATATATATATATATATATATATATATATATATATATATATATATATATATATATATATATATACATACCATTACCAAGGCATTACCCAGCCTTTAACTGGCGTGACTGAGGGGTAATTCGTAGTCGGATTTTACACTCTTGCCTAGAAACAATCACAAACATTTAGGAAATAAACAGACAGAAGAAAGAAAGAAAAACAACCATTCGAGCGCTGGAATCGAACCAACTACCGCTCCAGTGCGGTTTCGACACAACAGCGGCAGGCCGCTGCTCTTACCGTCCGCACCAACGCTACCGGTTATTAAAATATTTTATCAAAAGTTGTGATAATTATCTATGGCATATATTTAAATTTCTTTTATTCTGTTTTTCAAATATTTTTTTTTTACTTTGGCCAATATATGAGTTTGGGCAATGATTGGGACAATGGATTTTGTAAATTAAATTTGTTCCATTTTGGGTGTTTGTAATGTTAATTTGGTAAATATTTGTTTAGTGTTATTATTGGGTATGTCTGCTATGTTTATATTATATGGTTTAAGAACTTTTTTTTTGTTTTATTATTTATTTATTACATACCAGAAATAAATAATAATTTGTTTAAATTACACAAATGCACAGGACGACATGATTTTTATAACATTGATAGGCATGCTGTTTTTGCATTTCATTTAGGTAGTTATTAAAACACCTTCTCACAGAAATGGTCTAGCACGTTCCATTTTCAAGGACCTCCTTCTTCTTTGGAGAATTGGAATATGGAGTTTTTGCAATTATTTATATCTCACCTTGGACTGGACAATATGAGAATTACCACGAGACCGTAGAGTGGGTATTTCCAGTGTTCTAGGAACCTTTAAGGGCAGTTTTATTGTTTTCTATAGTTTAATTAGTTTCAGTCTCGTTTACAGTACAGTAAAATGTTTAAGTCGATTTTATATAAAATATCAAATTCTAGTCGTTAATTTTGAAAAAATCCAGCGGATAAGTTTATATGCGGATGATTTTTTTCAAAGTCACAAGCTAGATCTATATTCGAGGAAGTCAAAAAAGCTTATCTTTTATATTTTATATGCCAAATTGTAAATCAAGATAAAAGTTTTCTATGTGAGTTACCATGCAAATTCAGTTCAGTAGATGCATCGCAAGAAAAATTGTATGTCGTTTGCTGTTCCTATGGTGTGGAGAGAACCTACTGACCATGTAAGTAATTGCTACATTTGTCTCACTAAAACAGGAGGGATTTCAAAAAACAAAGGGACAAAATTCACTATCCGAATTTACCTTCTGCACTTAGGCCAGTTCCTGATAGTCAGAAATTCCAGAGTTCAACAATGAAACCTAGTGGATAAAAATGCATTTCGCTCTACCGAAAGCGGGATGTAAAGGATCGCTATGTGTCTGTTGTGATATTGATGGTTTAATGTGTGGTGGTTTATCTTCCGAGTGGTGTATTTTCATAGGTTCGTTAAAATACAGCCTGAAAGCAGTATACGGAATCAAAAACCCATCTATTATTTTAGCCCAATCAGTAACATACTAAATCGCGTTAAATATAAACAGTATCAGTGGTATATTTGTGGGGATTTAAAAGTGATAGGTATATTGCTAGGACTTCAAGAGGTTTTTTACAAAGTATTGTTATTTTTTTGTATCTATGGGACATATATATTAGAGTAAGAAAAATTGGCCTCTTAGAACTTCTTTTGAACCTGGTACTTCAAACATAATGTATGCCTCCCTTATTCACCCAAAAAGGTGCTTGTTCCGCCTCTCCATATTAAGCTTGGACTAATAAAAACTTTGTCAAAGCTATGAACAAAGAAGATAATGGTTTCGTGTACCTAAAAGAAATATTTCCTCAATTAGGTGATGAAAAACTAAAAGAAGGCAAATATATGATACCTCAAATAAGGAAGCTTCTAGGTGATTCCAGAAAAATTAAATGAAAGGGAATTGACAACTTGGAAGTGTTTTGTAAGTGTAGTGAAAGGATTTCTGGAAGCAAGAAAAGTGAAAACTACAAAAACCTTATAGATAAACTTTCGAAAGCCTATGAAATACTAGGGTGTAAAATAAAATACTAGGGGGCAAAATGTAGGTGCAATAAGCTACGAATAAGGAGAGAGGTTACACTAGGACATCAGGACGATGGAAACAAAATATCAGGGATACTGAAACACATCTATGTTGGGCGACTATTGCTGGTTTTTAAAAAGAAATGAGGCTAGAGAACACGAGAGCATAGAAGTGAGAAGAAAGGATACAAGAGGAGAAAGTTAAAGTTTTTATCGCTGTATGACATCTCATGTAATATATTTTGTATTTACATAATCCTCAGTAATATCTAATCCGCATAGATTTACATATTTAGACTTTAGATTGTAAACATGATCCGTTTCCTTTTTTTCCAAACCACCGACCCTCGTAACAAAAAAACCGTACGTGTTACAGTAAATAGCTAATCATTTTCGGATTTAGCCCTACAAAATACCTCATAAACACCGATTTTCAAGTTATATCAAAAAAGTTTAAATTTGTTGACCTGTGCAATTATTACAGTATTCGAAGATGCGTTATATTGATGAAAATAGTGTTAATCCTTTTGTCACAAATCTAAACGTTTTGTCTCTAATTCTTAATCAGCAATTACTCAGTTACGAAATCCATGATGTTGGTAATGTTTTCTTCATTAGTTGACGTGGAACATCTTACTGAACAAGGTATATTTTCAACAGTTTTTCTGCCATCGCTAAAGTCCTTGTGCCACTTGTAAACATATTTTTCATATTGCTTCTTTGCCCCAACTCTGTTTTAATATTTTTAATACATCAGCACAAGAAATTTTGCATTTTAAACATAATGGAATGCAAATTCCTTGTTCCAGGAATTTATTAATTTTAGTCATATCAACTTAATATATAAATATTTGTTTAAAAATCAACTAAATGATAATCCTATATGATTTGTTCACATTCGTATGTTTTGTATTTCTAAAAAGACTTTCTTTTTTGTGTTTGTTAAATATCATTCAATTCAAAACTTTCAAGCACTTTTCTACTTAGTTTTTTTATGTCGTTATTGTTTTATTGTTTTCAGTTTAAAGTTATCACAACAATAACAATAAAAATTTTTATTCCGCTATTGTTTTGGGAACCCTACAATAGACGATCATTTGCTGTCCGCTCTGATGACTATTACGCCTATAATAAATGTACTCCAATTTTCACAATATTTGTTAGCATATTTCTTTTTGTGTGACGCTACCCTGTTGCAATAAATCTCTTTTTTCAGTGATTAGAATCGGCAGCATTTTACTAAGCATTTTAATTAAGTATTTTAATTAAGTATTTTAATTATATATTTTAATTAAGTATTTTAATTGAGTATTGTAATTAAGTATTTCAATTAAGTATTTTAATTAAGTATTTTCATTAAGTATTTTAATTAAAATATGTAATTGCTAGGCGTGATGTTTGCTTTCATTTCTGCATCGAAAATAAAATGTTTCATATAGTAAAAGCAACTGCCTTTAATAGAGCCTACCGCTTTCTTCAATTTGTATTATGAATCCGAAACTATATACTATTTATTATCCAGCAAGGAATCGTCTCTAAATCACCCAACTTAGTGACTGGGTCAGGCGAATTGTCTGCTGAGGGAACTTCTATGTTATTTACTCGGCTTTTCGGCAACCTAAGAAGTGCTTAACTTCTTAGTGTCTCGAAAAATCCAACAAAGCAAGGATTGATAAACCAAGGCGGATGATAATCAATAGCTAATAGTCGTAGTTTGAAACTCACGTTAAGCTGTAAGTTCTATGATTAAATAGCCTCATATACTGATTGATTTCTAATCCTTTCAATTAATTGAAAATTGAAATTTAATAATTTCTAATCTAAACTTATTTCCAGTTTGAAAATTTAATTTTAAATATCAAGAATGTGTCTCGACATGAGAGTATTACTTGTATAAAGTATTACATTCTAATCTGTTTATATTATTATAATTAAATACTCTTAAACTATAATCTATTATCAAGTTTCGTCTTTTAGTTACAAATGTTCTGGATTGAGATTTAGTATTATGCTTGCTGACAAAATATTTGTTAGCAATACACAAAAGTTGTTTTTTACTTTTTACAGATATTGCATAAAATAACTTTATGGTTTTTGAGGTGTTAATATTAATCAATCAAGCCAATATTTGGAGGAGGAATGATTTATTAATATTATCATAAAACTCTGGCGCAGGAGTAGGAAAAATAAAGAAAGAACCTTATAGTGTAAATAACAACAAATAAATAATCCCCGCATAATGTAGGTAACTACGCCTGTGGGTCTCTGAGTGAACTGAGTAGTTTAGACCTGCTGCCGGTCACAAGTCCGGATAAAGGAGTAAGAATCCCCAGCAACCTGCCTGGAGAAAAACCAAAAACGTTCACAGAACTGAAGCTCTGCCTCGGAATAGGACAGTTTTAACGTTGACGACACACACAAGAAACAGGTTAAGATAATGGAAAAGGAAGGATATATTAAGTTTACAACCTGAAATATTAAATCATTAAATAAAAGAGACCAAGAAGTTCAAAAGGAAATAAGAGAACATAACATAGGCATATAAGATGATAGACATGATAAAAAAGAAATATACAAACCAATTAGTGAAGTGTCAGTATATATCAAAGATTATAATAATGGTCAAACTAACAATAAACAACAGAAAGATAAATGTGGTATAAATGTATACACCTGAGAACTATAAACTAGACAGAGACAGGAAAAATTCTACGAACACCTCCAGAAAGTGATGAACGAAATACCCAGGAGAAACTATAATAATAATGGGAGGCTATAATGCGAGAGTCGGAAGCAAGGTAATGCAATGGCAAACCAGAGATTTAATGAAAATGTAAAAAATGACAATAGGGAATTGATGAAAAACTTTTGTGCTACAAATTGACCAATTTTATCCCAAGAGTAGAAAAAATAAAGAAAACAACAATTTCATTAGTAAGAGTAAGAAAATAAATATTTGTGTCTTCTTACCCCATATTATCATTATTTTAGGCAAAAAAAATGTTTTACTCCCTTGAAAAAACGGCTAGTGCGTAAATGAACCATTGGGAAGAAACATAAAATATAATTTTTGAACTTCTCACAAATATCTAATTATTTTACAAAAACATGCTATAAAAGACCCAAAACTATAATATATAAATAATATAAAAATATATTTTTCACAATAAATGCCAATGAAAACTAAAAAACTATAAAATATTTTATGGTGCGTAAACGAACCACTGGTAAAATCCCATTTCATTTTTGATGATGTTGTACTAAACATGATGTATGTAAATAAACATTACACTTCCTACAAATATAAATTGTGTGATTATGTTATACTCTGTATCTTCGCTGTGACGCTGACTTTTTAAATCCTGTTTTTATTTGGCTTTGGTTCACGAATGATACCAGTGATGCGTTTATGCACTAGTAAACATTTTATCCAAATAAATAAAATCCGTATCATATTTTTAAGAGATTTACTCTGCAATGTTAAATATTCAAATAGACGTAATAAATAATGGTATTGTTTTCAACAAAAAAAGAGGTTAGTATTTTATTTTCACTTCAACTGGAATGATGGAAAATAAAGTAACATTTTTGCTAACATTTGGACCTCCATAACTTTGTCATATGAACTAAACTACAATAAACTTCTGAGTTTATTGAAGTTTGTAGTAGAAACAAACCAAACCTATATGATATATATTTAAACCTATATAGAGAATATCTCCAACCAAATTGTAAAAAAAAACATAAAATATGTGGTGCGCTAACGCATCAATGGGATAAAATGGGTTAATTAAGAATAAAAAATACGTTCTTAAATCATAAACATCAATATAAATATATATTTGAGACTGCCAGGGGTAATAGATCTATAATGGACTGTATTCTAATAAACAGAAAAATATACTCATAACATATATTAAATGTGAGAATTCTGAGATCATCAAACGTAGGAAGCGATCACAACTTAATGATGTGTAAACTAAGATGGAATATAATAAAAGTCAACAGGAATAATCAATGCGGGGCCAATGCCAGAGAAGGCTGCAAGACAAAATTAGGATGAACGGAATAAACGACAACGATAGCATAGACAATAGCTGGGAAATAATAAAACAAAATATATTAGAAGCTGGCTATGAGACACTAGGTTTTAAAACTATCGATAACCATAGAAATTGGGAAATGAAAACGCCATAGTTCACGGAGGAGATTACACAGAAATGCCGTTATAAAAAATGCATATCTTCAGTATAAGCTAATCAGAGCAAATGAAGCTTATCAATAATTTAACGGAATTAGAACAGAAATCCATGAACTAGTAAGAAAAACAAAAACAGAATATTGTGAAGGATATACAAAAAAAAGTTAGAATCTGACTTCTCTAGGCAGCAAAAACAATTGTGGGGATTCATAAGACAGCAAAATGAGATGAAAGAACTGATAGAGTACACATGTAAATAAAGAAACATAAGATGTTGTACCCATCTTACGCAATCAGTGGCGGTTGGTCCATAAGGGGACGTGGATACGTGCCCTACCTAAAAACAAATAAAAAATAATTTCAGATTTTACATTAATTTATTTTCTGTTCTGTTTACGATCACGCTTCTTGCGACTTCTACACCCCATAATGCACCGATTAAAGAACACGTGCTTTGGACACAGACAAATTTGTGCCGCTACTGTTTACAGCAATACAATACTACAGCAATACATCGTTTCGCTAGTAACCCGGAGATTAAACGCAATTATAACGTCATATCTTGGGCGCTGCTCTATTCTCTAACTGAACGGTGGAGCTTATCGAACCTTTTCAAACAAAGAAAATATCCATTGAAATTATCATAAGAGAATTTTTGTTAGTCATTTTCTTCTCTTTACAAGTTTAATAAGCAATTTCTCTCACAGTTTCGTAATCCTCAAAGTACATTTTACATTTAACATATTTGAGTTGCTCGTAAAACGTTTTTATTCGAACTTTTTCTTGTGAGGAAGTAAATTTAAGGTTATATTACTTCAATTACTACTATTTCAGTTTCATTACTTCAATTACTACTATATTACTACAATTACAGTTTTTGGGAGAATTTTCAGATATATTTTGTTAAATATATTATTGGTAAGTTCGTTTTTTTACAAAATATAAATTGTATTGCCATTATTGATGTTTCTGCTTTAGTTGAAAATGGTGATGTGTTTTGTATCAGACTATAAACACTACAGTGAACAAAAAAAATTGTAGATTTTTTACATTTCCTGTTGATCCAACTGAGCGAAAAAAGGGGTTAAATCTTGTGTGGTAATATTAAATATTTATAAGATAGCATGGACGTATAAAAATGATTGCGTAATTTGTAGGCGACTAGATCGGCAACCCTCAAAACATTCAATGGTCTCTACCATTTTGTCAACAATGTTAGAAAAAATGGTCCCAACATATTTGATTTTAATATTAAAAGGAAATTTGCGTTTGAATCTCCGGGGAAATGGTATAGTAATTAAATATATATGGTATAATATGATCATATATATTCAGAAATGATAAACTTTCAGAAAAATTGAAAGATAACACTAGTTATATTATTTATTACGATGACAGTAATGAAATAGTTGTCAATGGGAGCCACAATTACTATCATCAAATCCAAGGAAATCTTCACATTTTAAAGCGATCCAAGTGTTACTTATGTATATGGACATTGCAAGAAGTTACAACGGTTCTTATTGAATATGGTCGATCATGGGCAGAAAATTTAGAACTGTTGGAAAATATTTATATTAAATATTACTTACCTAAGTTATTGGACATGTAGATATATATGAACAATCATGAATAATCACAGAAACAAACGGAAATTTATTGAAAAGGAAGACCCCAATCCAAACATCAGGATATGCAAGAAAATCTGTGATACCTTAACCACACAGGTTCATGAACGTTTTAGTTTCGATGTATATCTAACGTTTTTATTTATTTGAACTGCAAAATTTGGTGAATATCGAGCTGTCTTTGCAAATGAAGAAGAATTAAAATTGTGTGTAACCTGTTTGCAAACGTAAATTACTTGAAATTAAAAAATGAACTCTCGGTAATGTATGCACAGGACGACTTTATGAAATCCCAGTGGGGTTGTGCCGCTGTTACAAATGTTTATCCAAAATAAATTATCATAAACATTTAGCGGATTTCAAATTTTAATGATCAAGTAATTTTGCCACCACTTTGCTGCTTAGAAATTTAGGAGGATGGACTTCAACTACAAACAGATTTAATGGTCATGGTCCTATGGTGATTTCAGCAAAATTTTATTATCTAGGTACCTATTTGAAAATTTGATGTCTGGTAGTTACACTCGTATTTCAACACAGCAAAGTGTGTGTATGATACAAAGAAATGGTAAATTTTTGGTTGCGACGCATTTTCCTATCCTATCCCCATTCCAAAATTTGGTTGTACGTGCCCCACCTGTTTTTTTCCCCCACGTACCGCCAGTGTACGCAATTATATAAAACAGAGAATAGGGTACAACAAGGCCACGAGTACCAAATATGGCAACAAATGAAGAAACAACTATAATGGAAGAAAATTTGATAGAAGCTCTGGGAAAACTTACAAATGGTAAATCCAATTTGGTTAAGCAGCTTCAAATAGGAAAGGCGATAGTTATACTAATACACAAAAAATGAGAAAAGGAAGATTCCAATAACTATAAAGGCATAAATCTGCTATACTGTACATTGCAATTAACAACAAAAATCAACGAAAAAATACAACTGGAAGAAGAACAACAAGAGTTTAGAAATGGCCGCTCGTACACCGATGCCGTATTCACAGGGAGACAGGTGAAGGAAAAGTCCCTAGAATAAAACATTCCAGCTTACCTGTGCATGATAGACTTGAAGAAAGACTTTGATGGAGTATAAACAGAAAACCTTATCCACTTATTATATAACAGGAGCATCACGTTAGATCTAATCAAGACAATTGAAGAGAAGTGAAGAAGAAGAAGGAGAGAAGAAGGAGAGAAGAATGAGAAAAGGAAGAATAAGAAGAAGAAGAAGACGAAGAAGAAGAGGAAGAAGAAGAGGAGGAAGAAGGGGAAGAGGTGGAAGGAGGAGGAGGATGAGAAGAAGAAGATGAAAGAGAAGAGGAGGAAGAAGAAGAAGGAGGGCAAAGAGGATGAGAAAGAATACAAAAGAAGCAGACGAAGAAGACGAATAAGAAGAGGAAGAAGAAGGGGAAGAAGAGAAAGAAGAAGAAGAAGAAGAATCTAGGCGATAAAGACAACGTCCGATGTATCATTAATGGATCGAGCCATATTATTGGAAAATAGTAATAAAAATTCAACAAACTGTTGATCATTTATAAAGCAGTAAACAGACAATTGAATGATATTATTTTCAAAATATAATTGGCAATAAAGCTTTAAAATTAGGTAAAAAAGACTAAGTTTTGTTTAATTGAAAATATAAACATTCCTTGTTGCTTAACCGTTAATTTTAGCAACTGTTCAACGTTTGTAAAATCGGTATATTTAGTAGCAATGATAACATATTAAAATACTAATAGCTTTCCGTTCTGAAGCTGTATATTATCTATATCTCCTAGAAATTGCATCACTTTAATAATAAAATATGAAGCGTATTAATTTGGATTAATTAAATTTGAAATTATTTTGCTGACCATTTTGCGATTTTGAATGTTGAAAATTCTATTTGTCACTACTGATCTCATGAATATTTATGGTTTATGAATTTTTGGCAAGGCACACAATTTTAATACTTTCAAATCTAGTAAATTTTTAGTTTACAAATACAGTTAGTTTTAAAATCAGGTGCATAGGGCCACTACACGATTTCAGTTATCTCTAACTTCATTTACTATTTTCTGCAGTAGATTCTATTTAAAGTATTTATAGAAAATCTTTTTGAGACAATTTTAATATGTCGTTAATCTTGCCACCATATACGAACTAAACCGATTTTTGTCTTATTTTAAAAAGCTTTTAAATGAAAATTATTTATATATTACAAATTAATATTACTGTTTAATACCAGTACCGGATTTCACCGCATTTTCTTACTTATGTTTATAATATTATAATAAATGCATATTTTGTTTTTATTTTGAATGATTTTAGATTTACGTCACCAACCAAGAAAATACTTTTTTAATGTGCTTCTTAGTTCCACTGACCTAAAAAAACATAAAAAACATAAAACAATGCGCGTTAACTACCCGACAAGCAGAAACTAAGTGACAAATGGCCAGAACGCGCGATTCTTGCAGTCCAGCTTGCGTGAACATTTTTTCCGCGCAAGTCGCCACGGCACGGTTGCAGTACTCCAAAATAGATACAACAAAAATTGTAAGTGTTTTAGGGTCAAATAAATAAAACTAGAACCTATGCATTAGAAAACAAAAACTAAGGTTAATATATATATATATATATATATATATATATATATATATATATATATATATATATATATATATATATATAAACAGGGTGTCCGCTAATTAAAGGTACACAGTAAAACTGCAGATTTTTAGAGTAAAAATTGTGATTTAATTCAACTTACTTTAGTTCAAAAGTTAATAGAAACCAAGATACACTGTGTTAAAGTTATAATTTTATTTTCAATTTTCGTCAATAAATTTCTTAAACAGTATCTTCTTGAATGAAATTTGGTAGTAAGAGGTTTTTTAAGATAAGACATTTAAATTTCTGGAAAATTCTTATGATAATTGTAGAGAGCGCTATTTGCGACACTTTTTTACATTTAAAAAGTCACAACTTTTTTGCGCCTTAGTGTAGTCGCGTTTTTAATGAAAATATTATTTTATCCATCTTTTTTACGTAAAAAAGGTATACCTTGCAAATGCTACTCCGAATTACCATTTTCTAGATCTAGATATTTTCTAGATGTATAAATTGTTCATTACACTGTTTTAAATTACGCTTTTGAAACATAACATTTGTGTTTACTTTCTCTTTTTTTGTTACTTTCCCATTGTTTGCCTAAATATTCGAGTAAGTGAAGAAAATTCGGTTTGCAATAATTCGGATTACAATAATCACCATAATTATTACATAATCACCAATAAGACCCTATCAAACGTTAATTTTAAATTCGTGTTGGAAATGACGTTCGGATACTAATAAGTGTGAATTTTCTAAATCGCACGCATGTTTATTTCTAAAATTGATCTAAAATTGATTGGTTTATCTCGAAAAAGATCCGTAGATTTGTTGTGTACCTTTAATTAGCGGACACTCTGTATATATATATATATATATATATATATATATATATATATATATATATATATATATATATATATATATATATATATATATATATATATATATTAAGAAAAAGATTAATGGGTTTGTGAACAAACATAATAGCTAGAACTGGGGCGATGAAAATCATCAAATGATTTAAGAATGACCTCTTCACCCCTAGAAAGCCACTGTTTGGTGCGGATTTTAGGATGAAGAAGTGATAGAATCTTATTTTTTTGAAGCCAAGAATATAAACAATGTTTCTTTTATCAGTTTGTCAGATATTCGAGTTATTGGAAGAAAAAGTTTCCTGACGCGTAATTTCGCGAAATGTTAATGTCAACTGGCCACCAAAATCATGCGATTTCAAGCCTTTGGTATATTTTTTGTGGGTTTATGATCAAATCTCTGTTTTACAGAAATAAACCCCACACGATTCTTGACCTTAAACGAAACATTCAAGCCACCATTGAAAATATATCACGCGCTATGTGTGAAAGAGATATCGAATTGGGTTTCCAGAATGCATTCTACCCGATGAAGTCGAAGGGGGCATTTGTACGACATTATTTTCAAAATAATGCCAATATTTGTTCTTTATATAATACTAAAAATTACCGAATTATTACTTGTAGTTATAATTTTATCTGATTTTAAAGCTTTAACACTCTTAATGGACAACTTTTCGTTTTTTAGTTAATAAATATTAACCTGCTCTTGAGGGCCTTGTGTGTGTGAGGGGTTTATAATTTTTCTATACAATAAACATTATCGATTTTTTCAAATTGATTTCTTTCATGTCACGCTAACAGCTACATTTATATTATCCAGTGCCAGCAGTTCAAAAGTATCATTACATATCTGAAAGATTACTGTTTGTAGCTGCAAACTAGAACGAGTACACAAAGCATTTCTACAAAAATAGGCAAAACTGGTTTATTGTAAAGAAATTTTATTCTTGCAAACAATATTATACAACATAATTTTTTAAACACTTAAATGATCATCCTGACTGCAACAATACAGGTCTGCAAAATAAAAAAAAATTGTTGTCGCCGAGAGTTACTTAACTTAACGTAATTTTAAAATATATCATCTAGCAATACTCTCAGTAACATTCAATTATCAAAAGTACGTACAGTTTTTAATTTAGTCACATTAATGATATTTTCTTCTCAGTAATAAATTAACTTCTTTATTTTACTTTACCCGAACACTTTTTGTTACGTTTGCGGCGAGCATATGGTGAACATTTTCGAAAACCTATATCAGAATTTGTGCAAAATGCGCATTTCGCTTACTCTAACTTGAAAATCAAAGACGTTGATAAACCAGGGATTCCAAAAAATATTTGGAAAATGTGTAGGGAACATTTGAGGCAATGGACGACGAATGGTAAAAAAAGTCAACTGAAGTTTGGTGTGCCTATGTTGGAGAAAGATCACTACGATGACTTTTATTTTTTGCTTAATCAAGGTACATGGTATTAACCGAAAAAAAATGACCTATCCCGATCTAGTATCTGTTGGAAGACTTGTCTCTCAGTTGTCCCTGTTCCAACTTTTCGTGGCCTATCTGATCTTTCAAATACGGCATGTATATCCGAAGATAGGCAAGCTTGTACTAGCAAAGATAGTAATAATTTTGAAGCTATGTTGTCAAAACCCCTATTTTTTACTCAAGATGTTTTAAGTAACCTTATTAATGATAAAACTTAAGAGATAAGACCTTATTAATGATGAGACTCGACCTTTCAAAAGAAAGATCAGAATTGTTGGCATCCAGACTTATAAAGAAGAATTTATTTTCTCCAGGTACTACAATTACATGTTATCGTACTCGAGAAAAAAACTGCTGCTGGTTTTTTGCTCAAAAAATGATATTGCTTTTTGTAATGATGTCGGTAGTTTTTTATCAAAAATGGCTCTCTGGGACTACCAGCAAAATAAATGGAGACTGTTCTATAGACAGTTCCAAGCGGATTTTAAATGTACTTCGCAACATGATAACAATAAGCATGGTGACGTTCCCATTGCTCATTCCACTATTCAACTTCAAAAATGTGGCTACACAAAATTTATATGTTTTTTCCGTTTGAGGGATAGCAGAGCTAAAAGCAAGCATTGGAGTAAAAAAACTGACCTGAAAGAAAAGAGTTAACAGTTGGGAAACAAAATGTTATAAATACAGCGTTAGTTACTAGATCGAAAATAATTTTGCCTATCTATTTTAAAACAATGGATAAAAATGGTTTCTATTTTAATTATATATCCAGGAAATTGCCTGGTTTGAGCAAGGAGAAATTTAAGGCTGGCATTTTCGGTAGACTCCAAATTAAGCTTTTGATAAAAGATAACAGTTTCGTTTATACAATGAATAATATAGAATCATTAGCCTGGTTTCTTTAGTCAATGTTGCAAAAAATTTCCTAGGGAATTACAAGTCCTAAATTTAGCGCGAATTGGTGTAAAACATGCTGAAAAATTTCAGAAAGCTTGGATGTAATACAGGGTCCAGTAGGGAGGTATGTTGTTTTTGAAAAAATTGACACACTCCTATTTTCAAACGAATATCAAAATGTATTGCTTTTATACGTTAGCAGTGTATTGCCATTAAAGTATACATAATACAGTCAGGTGCAAAAAATCACATCAGTTAGGTGGCGTCCATTTTTGTAGGACGGATAGGCATTCTTCTAGACGGATGTGAATCCTTTCATCAAACCACCCTTTCGAGTATGGCACGAGGAATCCTTTCAATTTCGCGCGTTATGGTATCCTGTTATTTGAAATTTGTTCACTCACTTCATAATGGTATCGCGTTTTGGAACGCGATCATGCCGACCAACGTTAAAATGATATCGAAATCGTCGCTGTGTGAGCAGTTTCAATAAAATTGTTGTAAATAAACGCGCAATGTGACACAGACCACGGCTCCATGGCTACTGAGATGGCCTTGTGGAACCAGTAGATATCAGCCATCCTGAAAACATTCGCTCGACACTGCCGCGCCTAACACTCCTTTCAAAAACACCATACCTCCCTGCCGGACCCTGTACAAGTATCAAAGTTCACTACTCTCACAACCATTTAGACAAATTTCCGGACAACCTTGGTTCTTAGAGTCTGACAAGGAGAGCGATTTCATCAGGATCTAAAAGATATGGAAGAAAGGTACCAGGGTCGATAGAATGAACACCTGATGGCTGATTACTGCTGGGATATCATGCGTGAGTTCCTGGGAGAAACTCATTCGAAGAAATCATAAAAAAAACTTTCTTCATGTTCAGTGATGTAACAAATGGTGAAAAATATGAAATAATCGTATTTTTTCTACAAAACTACAAGTACATTTCAAAAAATATATGTACCGTAAGCACCAGAATAATGAGAATATTTAAAAACAGTCTTAGTGTTTCCAGCATCAAATCCACAGTAGACTTGTGTAATAATATATAATATTGAAATATAACGTAACGTCATAAGATATAATTCGCACAAAGTTTTATTATGGGTTGAAACTAGATTTAATTTAAACCCAGAAATCTTACCTAACTGGAAATTGGCACAGGAAGTTTCATAAATTTGAATTTCATTAAAGATGCAAGGGACGTTTTAATTTAAATAAATTTGAATATCAGAACTAGAATGAATAATGAATTATTTCTGCGAATTGACTATTTTATATGTTTTGCTTCTTGCAGATAGAGGTTGTATGAAATGCTGATAGGTAAAAAAATAATTGATATATAATATTTAATACAAGAGATATTTATAATTTATGAATTTCTTAAAATTCACAATAATAAAAATATTATGGAATACATTATTCAATGAATTCATTGTATTCCAATATCCAATCTCACTTTATTCTTATTGTATTTATCTTTATTTTCTATGTTATTATTTATATACCATTATAAGCCATTAATGATCAAATATGTGCCAACCCATCTTTACGTTATTATGGTGAAGAATGATCCTGCGTCGCTGGTTGTTTTTTTTCTAATTTCCTCAAAAAACTGGCAAACAAATAGTTGTTTGCCAGTTTTTTGACAATTTTTTAACAATATAGGAATTAACAATTCTACGATTCCCTACTGGCACTGTAGCCACATGCTCATTTATCCCCAAAAACAGACGACCATTTGCTTCTTGCGCGAACAACTTTTCAATTCAATCAATACAATCTTTCAATTTGAAAGACCCATACAGTCAACTGCTACAGTCAACTGCTCAACTGCTGTTACTTTCGGGTTCATAAATTGCAAACACAAATTGCAATCATTATTCATAATTGACGCACCGCGATTATAGTTTTTGAGCATTTCTTTGCACCAATCGCCATCAACCTTTCTTTCGTCGATTGTCAAATTATGCGGAATCCAACGCGCACAAATCTTTTTCACGGTTAAATATTTCACATGACGATTTTGCTTTATTAGATTTATTTATTGAACGAACGACGGCCACGAATAAATTCATTAAACTATGCACTGTTGTTGAGATAATCCAGGTCAAAAGTCGTAGCAAAATCATCGCATGAAAATGTTCATGAGTTAATTACATTTTTTGACTGAGGTGAAATTTTCAAGTCGCTAAACAACACAAATAACGTCCGTATGATAAAGCGACCTAAGTAAGTATCCAGTCAACAATATCAAACTTTAGGATGCACATGTCAGATGGTTTCTAGCAACACCATTCCGCCAATTCCGGAAACATAAATAACAACCATCGTATTAGGGTGAAAAAAGAGTAGCTGCATTTTTGAGGTGCTTAGTTACTTAATACTTAGTTAGAACCCCGCCTGGAGTAATCAATGACTGGATTGAGTAGCTCAAAGAGTATCGTTGCCGGTTCTAAGCCAGGATAAAGGAGGAGGGTTTATAAATTAAGCCAGCTACCTGTTTATAGTAAATCTAAACGGACTCATAGGCTCAGATATTGGATGGAATACGATGATTACGCGGGAAAATCAAATGGATAGATAAAATCGGGACAAAACAAAACAACTAGACTGGCTTGCAGGAACATCACATCCTGGAATGGTAAACATCAAGAGGTAGTACTAGAAATGAACAAAGACATCATTGACATATGTGGATTAACAGATACAAAAATAAAAGTACAAGAAACTCAACGATATGACAACTACATTCTAATATACAGTGGAAAACGAAAGCAACAGAGAGCACATTTAGGGCATTTTGTGGCATTCTACCACACAAAATCTTCAGCCAATGCTGAGAACATTGAATATATCAATGACAGTAACACTTAAGTTAAACTAGAAGATATACCAATTCATTTGTACTTCTGATTATAATAGATGATACAAACAACACCCAAAGAATAATAATATTCGGAGATCTCAATGCATGGATAGAAAACGAAGTATTAGAAGGTATAAAACAAAAATACAAGGAACAAATTTTAAATAAAAATGGCAAATTATGAATTGATTTCTACACCCGAAATGAAATGAGAATTATAAACACATTTTTCCTTTATGAAAATCAACACAAATACACTTTCAACGATACAAGAGATCAAAAATCCACCATATACTTTATAGATTAAATAGATAGATAGACAAAATAGATTTTAAATCTACGATTATTAATCTCTGCGAATACCGGAACAAATCACAACCTAATACTCAGCAGGCTATTAATAGAGCAACAATACAGATTAAGGAAGCCAGCGATACATCAAACGAAATACAATCTAGAATTAGTAACAAATGAAAGTACACGCAGATTGCTAGCAGACTCAGAAATAAACACTGGCGATCAGCTGGTAGCGGAATTGACAAAATTATTTAACAGTATATTAAAAAATGTAACCATACATTTTTATTACGCCTAGAAGTACTATTTCACAGACCTACAATGATAGGAACTTTATTAAAAAATAAATGTAATAAAGAAATATAAGATCAAACGTTTGTTTCGTGGTATTCAACAAAACAATTATTTTTTTTGTCATTTAAACGTAAAAATACATTACAATGAGAACATTTACTATGTGGTTTCGATTGTATCTTCTTGATGCTTCAAACATCACATCTTCCTCTACTCTTTGCCTGTATGCCTCTGTTACCCAAATGTATAACTCTCACCGTAGAATAAATAGATTTGCGCCTTTTATAATGATCAGGACTTAAAACGTTATTTATAGAACTTCTTTTTTTAATCAACATCTTTCATCGTCATTAACCAGAACAGATCATCGGAAAACTTTCACGATAGTTTCTTCGAATATAAGGCCATGAATAACAAAGATGTTGACAAATGTTATGTCTATGACACCCCAGAACAATGTATGCCACCATTTTGGTGATTTTCGGTTGACAAATGTAGGCATTGTAATCGTTGACTGTCATTTGGCAAGCTACTGTAAACATTGTTCCATTTTCCTTACGTGATACTGTGGCCTCCTCGTTTCTATGAAAATTTGACACTAAATCTACCATTTTGTTGTCTTTCAATTTCCAATATCCAATATCTAAGTTTGAAAATCGATAATGGCTCTTTCCTCATTTTATTTCAGGATCAGCAAGCATATTTCCTGGAAGCTCCCTTCTATTACTTTTGATTGTCCCACAAGCATAGGTATTTTCAGTTTTCAATTTTTTTAGCAAAGCAATAGAGGAAAAAAAAATGTCAAAATAGACAATTTTGCCTTTTCCCCATTCTTGCTCGGTCAATTCTAGAACAATTCTTTCGCCTAAGTAGAAGTTGTAAAAATGTTGAGGTCATTTCTTCGTCTTTTCCCTGGTAAATATGAAATTTCTTTATGAAACCTCTCTGGTCAGCCAAACATCACAACTTATATTCTCTTTTGATATGTTTCATCGGTAGGTATTGTTTCAGTGCAGACCTATCCTTGAATTTAATCATCGACTCATCCACGTTTATGTCTCGGGTCCCATGATAACACCCTTGAAATTTTTACTTAGCGCGTCAATTAATTGTTTTATTTTGTACAGCTTATCCTTGCAGTTCGTAGGCATTTAGGTAATATCATAACAATGTAGAAGTAATAAAATAATTGCTAATATGTCTCTTCGCATGGTTTTGCATAAAAGTGGTTTGTTTAGATCAGGTGCCGATGAGTAATGGCCTATCCAAACTTTCCTTTTTTAGATTCAACACCTTGTCTTGCTGTAAAGGTTAGGTTGTTTTGGTACACAATATCATCTAATACTCCATCAATCAATACTAGAAATATATCAGTCGGTGTTGTACAGTGAGCAAAACATTGTTGTACTACTTCGGTATCTGTTGAATGTTCCGGTAAATTTGACTCCCAGTTTCGCTTTTTCCACTTACGATTTAGTTCGACAATCATTTGTCGGTTGCTCTGGGCAAGGAGGAAGGTGTCAGATCTAGGACTAGGGACCGATGATGTAGATACCTGATCAATAGAAGATTCTGGTGGTAATTTTTCATTTGTAGGAGATAACGGTTGGATTTCTTTACGGATCCTTTCAACAGCCTCTTCAAAAATGTCGTCAAAGCCTCTCGGTTTTGCTAGTTGAACATCCTTCTCTATTTCTCGTCTGAAAATTCCACATCAGACTCATCGTCACAGTCTGGAAGTTCTTCTAACAACAGAGCCTCAATAAGAGCAGTATGTTTTGAAATATCCATTTCAGTACATCAACAACAAATAAAACAACAATTTAAACGTAAATTTAAAGGGTAAATGCCGGCAAATATAACAAAAATCACTGCATTCATTATCTGTGTGTATCATAAAAATCCCTAAATTTTTAAACAAACTGTACTTTTAGATCCTCGCCGGTTTTCGTAAACTAAACACATAAAATAATGTGCTAAAACTAAATAATGCAAAATAATATCACTTACTTAATATATACTATTTTTAAAACAATTTTGAAGAATCCACATTTAAACTCGCTCACGGCCCTGCAGGTTGTAACTTGCAGATCAAATTGATTGTCCGTTTCTCGCGGAACATGGAATCCATCGCTCTGATTGGCTCATACGAACGGTACTAGAATGAATCATCAGTAAGTGTAAGCGCGGATTGTTGGCGTATTCTGTATATTTGACAAAAAAGAATGTGGTATATATTAGTACCTTCAGATCGGAAAGGGTTAAAAAAGGAAACAAAACTGGCCCTGAAAATAATAGAGAAATAACGCTCCTATGCCCAACCATGAAACTGTTCACTGGCATACAAAAACGCAACTAAAAATAAATGGTTTTAAATAGGGATGAGTAACAAGGCTTCAGGAAAAATAAGTCTGGAACTGACACCATATTCGCCATGAAACACGTGAAAGAGAATGCGATATGATATAATAATGTAAGTTTTATCGGTTTAACCAAAGGTTCTGATAAGGTAGAACTCAAAGTAGTCATAGATATTATATCGGAAAAGCTAACATCCAAAAAATAGTAAGAAAATAAGATGAAAGTACGAGTCGATACACATACTACAGCAGATATACCAGAACCGGGAGAAATCAGATATAACAATCGCATAATGGACAAAGTCATTAAAGGAGTGCCTTTAAATTTAGGGTATAAAATAGATAATAGGAAGATCAGTATGATCTACTACTCAGATCATGCCGTAATGAGATGATCTGAGTATGAAGATGATGTACAACAACTTTTCGAATTATGTCAAACATATAAACAACACAAAATGAATACATCAATCGAAAAATAAAAACTATCACGACTGGCCGAGGGCCAATAAGCAATAAACTGATCGCACCTCTTCGCAAATTTCAAAAACAGCATCAGTCGCTTTAAACCCTTCTTGAATATGATGTTTTAAAATTGCCTTAATTTCGTGACTTATTTAATTCATTTTAAAGTTTTTGTTAGAAACTTATTTCCTATTAGTTACTTACTTACTTATTTACTTACTTAGCTTTCAACGCTTCTACCCATTTTGTTGGCCATAGTATATTTTAATACTGTAAATATATTGGCCTTTTGTAAAAAAGTACGGACCAGTGATCCCTTCGGCCAAATATCCGTACAGTGATTCGTTTCAGGTGCGTCGGCTTTTCTTGAATAATCGGTGGATTTTCCTAGCCTCACAACAGTTTCGTTTAAAGGCAAAACTGCCAAGATAAATACGCGCATCATCACTAAACAAGTTTTAGACACAAATTAGTATTTGCAGCTAGGTTTTCTATCCGCAATTTGCAAAGGTGCAATACTGCTGACGGGGTCCGCCGACTTAGTTCGTGAGTAAGTGTTGAGTAAAAAAAAAATATTTACTCTACACTTATAGCCACTGAAAATGTTGAAATATTTTGACTTTTTCGATATATATGCACAATTAATTTTT
Organism: Cosmopolites sordidus; assembly: GCA_031761425.1. Classification (NCBI taxonomy): domain Eukaryota; kingdom Metazoa; phylum Arthropoda; class Insecta; order Coleoptera; family Curculionidae; genus Cosmopolites; species Cosmopolites sordidus. The sequence goes on along the minus strand of JARFXV010002368.1, from coordinate 15,373 downwards.
TAGGAAATGGCTTAATGAATATAAAGAACTATGCACATATTGAATGGAATATGAAAATGATGTATCTATCGGCATATCATCGGCAAATCTATCTCATCTATTATATCTTAGTTGAGATATATATTCTCTATATATTGCTACTGTTGCATTTCTTAGTACATCCATATATTTATGATTAGAATCATTGTATAAATAAAACAAAGTTGTCTAATTTCCACTTATATTTTTCTCTAAAACATAACGTGTTTCGCTACACTGTAGCTTCATCGGATGGTTGACAAAGAATGAAACTTATTGTGACAAATAGTAGGTACTAAATAATTAAATAATTTTACATGTTTTTCTGGGAATTCTCAGAACATTTACTTAGACTGTTTTTTGCCATATTTAATAGCGAAGAATGGTTGATGTCTATTTGGTCGTTAAGAAGGACATCTGTGTATTTGCGACGGTTTAGTTCCAAACATTCTAGTAAATATAGTTTTAAAAAACGGATATATCATTTAAACTCAGAATAGCAGAATACACGCGCAGCTACCTAAATATATATCTTATTAAAGAAATACATTTAATAATTATTTTAAAATAATGTTTGCTTGAAAATAAATCGTCGCAAACATATAAATGTCCTTAACGACCAAATAAACTTCAACCATTCTTCACTATTAAATATGTCCTTAAAAAGAGTCTGCGTAAGGGTTCTGGGATTACCAAAAAACATGTAAAATTACTTAATTATTTAGTACCTACTATTTGTCGCAATAAAATTTCATTCTTTGTCAACCACCCGAAGAAGCTACAGTGTAGCGAAACGCGTTATGTTTTAGAGAAAAATATAAGTGGAAATTAGACAACTTTGTTTTATTTATATAATTTAGTATACATTTCCATCAATTAAGTGCCGCAACCATCCTCATTACAATCATTACCTTTTAGACCTTTCAACCTTGATTTCAGACCTTGATTATCATGACCTTTCAGACGTTTCATTTTTTCGAATATTATTTTTAGGATTATTCAATAACTGCAGCAATTTATTAATGAATATTTACATATATACTAATTTTATGTTAATTTTTTTAAATATTTTATCAAGCTCATATATACTTTAGGGTTCATATATAATTAATGCAAATTTGTATTCTGTTTTCTCCTGGAAGGTCATAGAGGAATACTGAATAATTTTATTAAATTTCAGTGTTTTTAGTAATTCCTTTTATTACATCTTCAGAGAAGTCATTAACAGTGGCGTAACTATAGGGTGGGAGGGCTGGCAAAATGCCACGGGCCCCCTAAGTAACCTAACATTTTTAACAAAATTTAGTAAAAATTATAAATTTTATATAAGTAATTAAAATCAATTAAAGTTAGACACAACTAAAGACCATATACAAAATCAAATAAATTATTAAGATTTAAACGCATTCATAAGAAAAGGATGTCGATCAATTTTAGAACGCATCCATTGGTTGTTTCATTTTTTTTCGCGGTACTTTGGTGGCGCGGGCGAGATAGTGGTTCTCGGGGAATTCCCGCATTTTGTTAACCAAGAAAGTACTTTTTGTGGCGCTGGTGGGCTAGCGACCCACTATGTTACGGGAATCCCGGATTTCTATTTTTTAGGTATGGAGGGCTCTACTACGCATTCTTCGTTTGATTGTTATGACAATTGCTCATTTGTATCTTTAATTTTTCGTAGTTTTTGTTTTATTGGATCTGCAAATAGAGGCAAAGTAAAGTTAATTGTGAAAGTTAAATATTAACATGTCTAGTTCTAGAAAATATCTAAGTGGGAGCGAAAAGCGAAAGAGAAAGAGGAAGTCTGAAGAAAAAAATAGCAAGCTACCTAAAATTAGTCAGTACTTTAAGATTAGGACGTAACTAAAAGTAACAGAATAGCAGATGCAGCACCCGACACCAGTGTATATCAAGATCCAGAACAACCACAACAAGGTACAAGCAAAAATAAAAGTGAATCATATTTTATTGTGAACAATATTGCATCTTCACCATATATTACTGATAAGGGTAATTTTAAAGAACTGAATGATTAGGTGAAACGGTTCGTAATCGAAAACAGACATTGTTAACCTAAGGGTCCTTTCTTAAAAGACAGTGACAATAGATCTTTCCTAGAAAAACTTTACTATATTGTTTCCAAGTCTGTCATGAAACTTGAACGTACATGGCTATCCTATTCCTTAATACTTCAGAAGGCATATTGTGAACCATATTGATTATTCGCAAATCCGGCATCTAAAAAAATACAAAATGTTTGGATGGAACGCTATGACGACTGGAAACATACTATAGACGCCATAGAAAGATAGGAGAAGTCGAAAATTCACCTGGAGTTTTGTCTTACGTATAAACAATGGCGGCTACATGGAACACTAGATGAAGAGTAAGAGTCCATGATCCAGAAATAAAAATCTTTTTGGCGCTAAGTACCCTCTAGACTCATTGATGTTACTCTGACGCTTTCAACATGTAATTTAGCCTTTCGTGACCACAGAGAAAAGACAGATAGCAATAATCCAAGTTCCCAAGGATAATTTTTGAGTATTGTTAAGTTATTAGCAAAATTCAATCCGATTTTACAGGAATTGTTATGTAAACCAAGGGGCCAGATAAAAGTCTAAAAATACAAAATGAGCTAATTTCTGTTCTGATTTTAAAAATAGAAAATGCACTCATAAATAAAATAAATGCCACACCATTTTACTCTATCATATTCGATACGACTCGAGATATTTCAAAAACAGATCAAATGTGTGAACTTTACCGTTATTATATGATCGAGAAAGACGAAAATGGAATCCCAAAAGCGCTCACCATTAAAGAGTCATATTTACGGTTTCTTGATGTTAAGGACCAAACTTCCTTAACAATGTCCAACCAAATTATTAAATCCATAAATGACAAAAATATACCTCTAAATAAGTGTCGAGGACAAGAATATAATGGTGCTAACATAATGAAAAGCACTTATGGTGGAGTTCAAAAACTCATAAAAGATATCGAGCCAAATGTCTGTAATCTGATACTTAAGAATGCAGTAAGAGAGGTAATTGATATGCAACATTTTTTTGAAACAGTTCAACAACTTTATAATTTTTTTGAGCACAGTATCAAAAGATGGAATCTTATCAAGTTTTATATCTGATAAAGAAAGTGAGTCTTCAACTTCAATAACATTAAAAACATTGAGCCCTACTAGATGGGCAGGACGTTATGATGCTATTTTTGCTTTAAAAGTTCGGTTTGTTGAAGTCCAAAAAGCGTTAACGAAAACAATTATGTTAAATTGCAAATCAGAGGAAAGAAATGAAGCTATTTCACTCAAGAAGGAGATCAAAAACTATAATTTCATTATGTTATTGGTTTTCCATTGTAAACTTCTACAAACTATCGATGCAGCCTCTAAAACATTTCAGTCTAAAGCCAACGATCTTTCAAATGCCTTAAAATGTTTAAAAATTTGTCTGGAATAATTGGAAAGGTAAAGACATGAATTTGAAAATTTAAAAAAGAAGCAAATAGTAGTAGCAGAAAAATGGTCCATCAACCCCGAATTTTTATAAAACTCGTTTAGTTCAGAAAGTTTATTCAAAGTGAACATATTTTATCGAGTATTGGACATCATTATTAATCAACTGAAATCGCGTTTCCTTCCGATGAATGAAATTGTTTCCAATTTCAGTGTTTTGCAGCCTGCCACTTTGCCAAATTTAAATGACATTGAACTATTAAAAAAGCTCTAGAATTTGTTGATATATATAAAATAGACATATCTGAATCATTTGCTAGGAAAATTCTAAGTTTTCGGTCCACCTTCAGAGACGAAATAGAAAAGTTTTCGTGTATTAAAGAACTTGCTGATTTATTAATAATAATGAATCATTTTATGTTGTGCAGCTTTCCTGAAGTAAGTACTGCATTAATGTTGTTTGTTACAATTTCTGTGACTACAGCTAGTGCTGAAAGATCATTTTTGAAACTAAAGTTAATAAAAACCTATTTAAGAAACTATATGGGACAACACAGGCTACGTAACTTGGCTATACTGTCTATTGAAAATTCTATAGCCCGATCTTTAAACTTTGATGATGTTATTGATGTTTTTGCGGAACAGAAAGCTCGGAGAAAAGAATTTTATTAATAAATATCTTATTAATATTAAGTTGTTATTTCATTAAAATTATGTAATACCTATGCTTTTGAAAATAAAATTCATTAGATATTTAACTAAAATGCACATAATATTAGTAATACTGTTGGGTAACTACTTCAGTGATTTAATAAAATTACATTACAACGTGACAATTTTTACTGGGAGGGTCCCGCCCATGAATTTGCCACGGGCCTCAGATGGTATGGTTACGCCACTAGCCTTTAATGTAACACACATTCCACATTAATGTCTGAATGATTGTGGCGTGTTCATATATCTTTTCTTTATTTGGGTTTTTCGCCACGACCTAAAACTCAAAAAATACCAAAAATAGCTGTTCTTATGTAAATAAAGAATCACTGGGTAAAAATAAAAACCAAACGGAGACCAATTTCTCACTGATTCTTTTTTTGTAATAAACTTGCCTAACTGTTTCGGGAAGTATTCTCCTCTCGTTTTCAAAACGAATCTAAAAATAAAGTATATTAATTTCTATAAATTATGAAAAGATAGAAAGCAAATATATTTTTAGTGTATGTCAATGATACTTATTATTGTTAATGTAAGTATCATTGCCATACACAAAAAATATATTGGCTCCATTTGGTTTGTTGTTTTTACCCAGTGATTCTTTATTTACATAAGAACAGAAATTTTTGATATTTTTTGAGTTTTAGATCGTGGCGAAAAACCCAAATAAAGAAAAAAATATTCCACATTCTTAATATATGCCATCCCTTGCTTAAATATTTTTTGGAAAAGGAAAATAAAGCAACTGGTGAACTAAAAATTTAAAATTCGCATTTTATATTGTTTGCAATTTTATAAATCATTAAAAATTATCTTTCAGCGCTAGTGTCTTTTCTGAATATGTTAAACTCCAATCTCCTATCTTCACTTCTTCTGGCTAAAATATCTCAGAACGGTCAATACTTTCTCAGAATATGTTTCATGTATGTGGATAATATAACATATTTGCTGTTTATAATACCAGAACAATAATCTTACCTTATTAAATCTTTATAATCTCTACCTTATTAAATTAAACAATGAAAAAAAATTGTAATCAAAATAAACAAAATAGAAAGGGCGTCGATTAATTTCAATACATTTTGGTATGAATGGAAAACTCATTATAACGTTTAGATATACCACCAAAGGCTCCAAAATCACAATAATTTTGATTTTGGCCAAATTTTTTATTCAAACTTATTTGCACAAAATAAAAAAATAATATAAAAAAACTTTATGCTATTAACTCGACGAAAGTTTAAAAATGTATTCATTTTAGAGAGTGAGAGCTTCTTGGAAAAAAAGTTATCTGAAAACCTACGCACTTTGAAGATATTTTGTTACTTATTGCGGAAACGTAATGTCATATAGGCGTGTCTCGAGAAAATACAGTACTGTATGTTGATGATGTTTTGTTCAAATTGTATGTAACAAGCCAAATATAATAATATAAAAGAATACATTTAATAAAATAATGATAAATAATTAGATATAATTAACAGAATGGGTTTTAAAAATATAAATAAATTTTATGATGATTTGACGCATGATATTAACGATTTTGATGAATTTTAAAACAATATTGTGCAAAAACTCGATCAATATTTAATTAAGCAACTACTTTTAAAACGCTATTTAATGCTGGTTAAATTAATGATTTTTTCAAACCATATTAACAAAATTAGTAAAAGTTGCAGTTTTTTTTTATGCGTATTTTTTAACTACGATTTAGAATTTGGTTTTGATTATTATTTAAGGTCAAGTCAATCACAACGAAAAAGGAAAAAGTTCTAACCATTTTTTACAATCGATTAAAATGATTCACAAAACGGATGAACGATTTAGAATGACATTCGTTTGGTTTACTTTAGTTAGGGTAAAGGTATAGTGTATTAGATGGGATATTCATCATCACTGGTGAAATATACATGGCCTCGAAAATATCATAATATGCGTAATTAAACCAATTTATCTTTCCACAAAAATGGGTACAACCGACATAACTTCCACTATTACAGCAGTGAAAAATCCAATATTCATAATCCATTTCCATCCAACAGCATAAATGGTGCATTAATGTGTGGACTGGTATTTTCGGAGATCGCCTCCTAGGGTCTTTTTTTTGAAAATAGAGTTTCTCAATTTTTTGCATAATAATTTTGAAGAGTGGATTGAAGAATTGCCTTTAACTGTAGCGAGACGAATGTGGTTACAACTAGACGGCGCTCCTCCACATATTAGCAGGCAAGTGAAATAATATTTGGCCTGGAGTTATGAAAATAAACAGTCGACAGTTCTTTTCAACATAGGCTTAGAGTTTGTATTGCAGAAAAAGGTAGACATATTGAACATTTAATTAAATTAAGGTAGCAACTTCTTCTTTATAAATGTTTGTACTTATACTGTCTTATTAAAAACTAAATATTTATGACGTTTTGTTTATTATAACTATAAATTTTATTACTCTATCATAATTGATTTCTAATCACATATTAAAACGTGATGATTTAATTTCTATTATTCTATTATTCTATGGTATTGCTGTCCCTGACTGGCTCTGATCTTCATATAACTGGGAATAAAACCTTCTGACAATCTCTAACATTTGGGTGCGCGCCCTGCCCACTGTGCCATCCTCACGCTTTAAAGCATATATTTCCATTATTTTGTTTCTCAGCTTCTGTTTAGCTTTGTTAATTCCTTTGTTTTCTTCCAGGGTTTTTTACACTAGCTGCATATTGAATCGGCGCGTGGCTTCTCTGATACGTTTTCTTATGCAGAGCTCAGTGTACTCGACCCTGCCAAAAGGACTACCTGCATTTCTCATTGCTCGCCGTTTCTTCATTAAGTCAATGGTCTCACTGGAGATTTTTGTTTGTTTGAGACATTTTTCTTATGGTGCTATTGAAGCAGCCGTTTGAAGTACATTGTTGGCGATTTCTTCATATTGAACTGATATTTCCACCTCCTCTGGATGTTGTAACGCAGCAAACCGGTTTGACAAAACAATCTCAAAATCGCTTCCTCTCTCCAGCAGTTTTCCAGAATCCACCTTGCCCTTCTTTGATCTTACCATTCTTTCGCGCTCTTTTAGACAGTCAATCCGAACCCTTGCTCGTACCATTCGGTGGTCATTTCCAACATTAAAATTGTTAAGGACAGTACAATTGGTAAATATTGTTTTATCGTTGGTCATGATAGTCAATTTCGCTTGTGAGCCCAGATGGACTTTTCCATGTCCATTTTCTGCTGATATTTTTCTTATAGAAAGAATTCATAATATATAGTTCTTGTCCTTCAGCAAAATCAACCAATCTGCCACATCTGTTGTCTCGCTCACCAGTTTCATATGGGCCAGTTGCATTTTCGTCTGTTCTTGTTGTTCCAATTCTGGCATCAAAATCACCCATCAGGATTTTGTACCTACATTTCTCCTTGTATAAAAGCTGGGCCACTTATAGCTGGTGCATAAGCTTGGACGATTTGAAGCCTAAACTTTTTATTCAGCTGAATGACGCATTGGGCTAATCGGTCGGATGTACTTTCATATTTTACCACACTGTCCTTCAGCTTTCGATTGATGAGGAATCCAATTCCGCCACATCGGCCATTTTCTGTACCTCGAGTGTAGAGTACGTGTCCAGTTGGTTCCAGTTTGATTAACTCTTCAGCCTGATCTAACCCGGTGATTCTTAGCACCCTCTGCCTTGGGGCAGGTCTTCCCGCTGCCGTAGGTAGTTGCCCCTTGGCCTCCGGGGAATGAAGGCCGTGTTTGAGGTTGTACTGTCATATTTCAACATATTGAAATACCATGTTGAAGGTATGGACCGTAATCTGCCACGCTGGTCCAATGCGATATATATATATATACATATATATATATATATATATATATATATATATATATATATATATATATATATATATATATATATTCAACAATATATACTATATACAAATATATAAATACAAACATATACAAATATATAAATAAAAACAATATACAAATATATAAATATATATATATAAATATATATATATATAAATATATATATATATATATAAATATAAATATATATATATATAAATATATATATATATATATAAATATAAATATATATATATATAAATATATATATATATATATATATATATATATATATATATATATATATTATATATATATATATATATATATATATATATATATATATATATATATATATATATATATATATATATATATATATATATTGAGATTATCATGTTTGATTATCATTAGTGTAATAATAACATAACGCCTAAGGTTAATTCCATTCAAAACGAAATATAAAAAATAAAAATGTAAAAATCTCGGAAACTATGACAGTAGGTATAGGACATGTTTAAGAAGAATAGAAGTATTTTGTCTCTGTTTTGGAATACTGTAAAATGAAAAAATATTAGACGTTCCTTTTAAAAAATTGGTACATCAAGTTTTATTTTTTTTTCAATTTTTTCAGTTATCCTAGACACCCTGTATAACGTAAACAAATTTTGTTTTCATCAAAAGTTAAGTCATAGTTTCACTAATATCCCTGTCAATAATGATAATCCTAAATCAAAAAATAAATAATATATGACACTGCAAAGTATAGTCTGCAACTCCGATTATATTTTACAAAATGGCGGATATTTCGTAAAACCATTGGGTTTAGGTATAGGACATGTCTTACAAAAAATATGTTTAGAATGAATAGCAAAATGTAAAAATGAATGGATATGTAGATTGCTCGATAAGAAAAAACAAAATTTTATCCCACCACGCTTTTGTGAGAGACTATATATAAATAAATATAATTTAAAATTATGCAGCCTATTTGGATATTTAACTCCTATACTTAAACTTTTTCTCTATCCCCAGCTATTATCAAGATATCAACCGAAATCGCACAATTGGAACACCATATATATATATATATATATATATATATATATATATATATATATATATATATATATATATATATATATATATATATATATATATATATATATATATATCGCATTGGACCAGCGTGGCAGATTACGGTCCATACCTTCAACATGGTATTTCAATATGTTGAAATATGACAGTACAACCTCAAACACGGCCCTCATTCCCCGGAGGCCAAGGCGCAACTACCTACGGCAGCGGAAAGACCTGCCCCAAGGCAGGGGGTGCTAAGAATCACCGGGTTAGATCAGGCTGAAGAGTTAATCAAACTGGAACCAACTGGACACGTACTCTACACTCGAGGTACGGAAAATGGCCGATGTGGCGGAATTGGATTCCTCATCAATCGAAAGCTGAAGGACAGTGTGGTAAAATTTGAAAGTACATCCGACCGATTAGCCCAATGCGTCATTCAGCTGAATAAAAAGTTTAGGCTTCAAATCGTCCAAGCTTATGCACCAGCTATAAGCCATAAAGATGAGGAAATTGAGGAATTTTATGATGATGTGGCCCAGCTTTTATACAAGGAGAAATGTAGGTACAAAATCCTGATGGGTGATTTTGATGCCAGAATTGGAACAACAAGAACAGACGAAAATGCAACTGGCCCATATGGAACTGGTGAGCGAGACAACAGAGGTGGCAGATTGGTTGATTTTGCTGAAGGACAAGAACTATATATTATGAATTCATTCTATAAGAAAAATATCAGCAGAAAATGGACATGGAAAAGTCCATCTGGGCTCACAAGCGAAATTGACTATCATGACCAACGATAAAATAATATTTACCAATTGTACTGTCCTTAACAATTTTAATGTTGGAAATGACCACCATGGTACGAGCAAGGGTTCGGATTGACTGTCTAAAAGAGCGCGAAAGAATGGTAAGATCAAAGAAGGGCAAGGTGGATTCTGGAAAACTGCTGGAGAGAGGAAGCGATTTTGAGATTGTTTTGTCAAACCGGTTTGCTGCGTTACAAGATCCAGAGGAGGTGGAAATATCAGTTCAATATGAAGAAATCGCCAACAATGTACTGCAAACGGCTGCTTCAATAGCACCATAAGAAAAATGTCTCAAACAAACAAAAATCTCCAGTGAGACCATTGACTTAATGAAGAAACGGCGAGCAATGAGAAATGCAGGTAGTCCTTTTGGCAGGGTCGAGTACACTGAGCTCTGCATAAGAAAACGTATCAGAGAGGACACGCGCCGATTCAATATGCAGCTAGTGTAAAAAACCCTGGAAGAAAACAAAGGAATTAACAAAGCTAAACAGAAGCTGAGAAACAAAATAATGCAAATATATGCTTTAAAGCGTGAGGATGGCACAGTGTGCAGGGCGCGCACCCAAATGTTAGAGATTGTCAGAAGGTTTTATTCCCAGTTATATGAAGATCAGAGCCAGTCAGGGACAGTAATACCCACGGAAGAACAATATATAATGCCAGATATCCTAGTGGAAGAAGTAACAAATGTTATAGAATTGATGAAGAACGCCAAGGCTCCAGGAAAGGATAGTGTAACTGTCGAAATGCTAAAAGATGGTGGTCGGACGTTACATAAAACACTGGCAAAATTATACTCAAAATGGCTCAAAGAACAAAAAGTACCGGACTTATGGAAAAATGCAGAAGTGATTCTTTTACATAAAAAAGGAGTACAGGAAGATTTAAAAAACTACCGTCCAATAAGCCAATAATAACTTTGTACATCACTGATAGGAATCAGTGATGTACAAAGTTTTCACTAAGATAATTTCTAAAAGAATATTAAAAAAACCCGAATGACGCACAACCAAGAGAACAAGCAGGATTCAGAAGTGGATTCAGTACAATGGATCACATCCAGGTTGTACAGCAGGTCATAGAAAGGCACAACGAATACACCATGCCACTGTGCTTGGCTTTTATCGACTTCGAAAAAGCATTTGATTCCATCTCAAAGCATGCGATAATGGATGCACTGCTTAGCCAAGGAGTAGAGAGAGCCAATGTAAACCTATTAGAATTGATATATGATGGAGCTACAGCCACAATTCACCTTGATGATCTTGAAGTGGGAATTAATATAGAACGAGGTGTACGGCATGGTGACGCAATATCGCCTATTCTTTTCTCGGCTGGCCTTGACGAAGTATTCCGTAAACTGGATTGGGAACAAGATGGTGTAAAGATCAATGGTGCAAACTTAAATCATCTTAGATTTGCAGATGATATTATTCTCATTTCACAAGACCCAGAGGAGCTGCAAAGATACATACAAGAACTGCAAAGGGTTGGCGAACCATTTGGCTTGAAAATAAACCTGAAAAAGAGTCAGGTTATGTTCAATAACTTCGCTCAGGACAGAAGAACTTCAGTTTTAGGAAGGGATTTAGAGATTGTGGACAGCTTTATATATCTTGGGCAGAGGATTTCCATGGAGGGGAATACCGCCCGGGAGGTGGAACGGCGTGTTAAATGTGGCTGGCAGGCATTTGGTAGGCTCAACATAGTGTTTAACAGCAGACACCCACTTTGCCTGAAAAGAAAAGTATTCGATCAGTGCGTTCTACCCGTTATGAGATACGGAAGTGAAACCTGGACACTCACATCGCAATCAATTCAAAAACTTCGGGTGGCACAGAGGGAAATGGAAAGATGTATGCTTGGCATTACAGGACGAGACAGAAAGTCCTGCGCATGGATCAGGGAGCAAACAAAAGTCTGTGACATCATTGGAAGAGTAAAACAATTGAAATGGAGATGGGCAGACCAAAGCAATCCTGGAGTGGATACCGCCTGATCGCAAACGTCCACGAAGAAGACCGAAAGCGCGATGGATTGATGACATCGTTAAGTATATTGGACCCGAGTGGCAGAGGAAGGCCCGGGACCGTGAGGGTTGGAAGCATGCTGAAGGATCGATAGCAGTGGATCGATACGGGCTGATGATGATGATGCTGATGATATATATATATATATATATATATATATATATATATATATATATATATATATATATATATATATATATATGCAGGGTCACTGTTATGTATGGAAACGGTCATATATCTCGACAACGCTTTGAGATTTCTTAACTAAATTTTATACACAAACATCAGAATGTGTAGAATCAGAAATCATAATATATGTAGACGTTCAGTCCAAAAAACAATAAAAAAGATTTTTATCCTTACAAAATACAATTACTACAAGAATTAAATGACTATGATTTTGATCGGAGGGTTGAGTTTTGCGAAGTTATGATGGAAAAAATATGTACGGAAACGTCCACTGTCTACTATATCAATTAACATTTTTATTCGAATGTAGTACATTCAATACTGGACAAACTTCAGCTAAGGGCATTTTCTGTCACCGTATCCTACAATTGTTTGTGTTTAAATTATTTTTCTATTAGTTAAATATATATTAGTTCCATGTAAAAATTGAAAGAAATTTTAAATTCACAAATTAACCAATTAAAAAAAAATACTTGTTTTAGTAGAGGTTATCCATCCTTTGCAGAATTCTATATTCATCCATTTATATTGCCGTTGCCGTAGAAGTAGAAGCACTTACTATCATTATAAAGGGTCCTAGAGTATTGTTTGTTCTCATGGCTATTGTACAGGTTGATTATAATATAATTTATGCTGTAGTAGGCTGTCAGGACAGGATACAAATGGAGGGGTTTTTCAAAACAACTTTCTTTTAAAAAAAATGGTCAAAAATCAATTGAATATACCTACTTCTAAGCCACTAGCAGGAACAAATACACGTATTCCATACGTACTTGTAGCAGATGACGCATTAGCATTAGGTGAAAATTTAATCAAGCCATTCCCAGGTCATAATCCGAAAGGATCACAAGAGGGCATATTTAGTTATTGACTATCGCGAGTCAGACGAATATTAGAAAATGTGTTTGGACTTTTAGCTGCAGTCTTTAGAATATTTAGGAGATCTATACCTTTGGAACCACAAAAGGTGCAATTAATTGTTTTGGCTTGTCCTCAGCTGCATAATTTTTTGTGACGAAATTCACAATCCGGAAGCATATATTCACCCCTTGAAACATTTAATACAAAAGATTTGGATACGGATGTTATAATTAATGGTTCATGGAGAAATGAAAGTAATAACATGTCGGGGATTTATAATCTACACATTTTTACAAGGAAATAATCACATTCTGGGAAAAAAATTATAAATGAGTTTGCGCAATATTTTTGTACTGAGTTAAGAAAAGTTATGGCAAGAAAATTTCGCTTAAATTTCAATTTTAAAATAAACTTATTTAAAATTAACACAAAGTTTCTTTTACTTACATATTTTGTACTGCGACTCCCTTTGGCCTCTTTGTTTTTTCTTTCAAGAATAACAAATAATCATAACCAAACCAAGTACTCTCTTCGAAATTACGTCTTTAAGGATTTAACTTTTTTTGTTATTTAAGACAATTCCTGTACTAAACATACTATTTCTTTACACATACTCTTTACAAGAGATATTCCATAGGACACGCACTTGTCTGAAACTTTCTATTAAATTCAACGTTACTTCAATTGTTCATATTTTACACCACCATCAGATATAAAGAACATATTTCCTACATTAAGTATGGCAGAAATGAGAAATTTTCTGTTGCCTTGTTAAAAGTAAAAATGATAATAGGGCCTTGGACGCATACGAAAACATTCAAATAGCATAATAGGATAACGGACCTATTCCATTCAGTCAACTTTTTGAATTATTAATATAACGCTTGATTAACTTTACATTTCATGATTTTTGCACGCTTCTTTATGTGGAGTTATTATAGAAAGAAAGTTACCATGTTGCTTCCATGCTATGTTAGCATCATCAGGAGATGATTTAAACTAAGGTGCGCTGTGAAGTTAAAAAAAGTTATTTGGTGTTTAGTGGTAAATCTCTTCGAGTTTAGTAAATAGAACATAGTTTAGTTTTAGAATCAGATTTAATTATGCGCGTCGAGAAGTTTAAAAAGTGGTAAATCTTTTTGAATTCAGAATTTCACACTGAAGGTTCGAATAAACGAATCGAAAAAACTTTCTGTTTCGTTGGTGTGTCTGCTCTGGTTCCATGATCTTTCTACGAAAATTCCATATTATTAATTGTCGAAGACAAGTTTGCTAGAACCCATTCCTATACCAGATTTTTTAATAATTTTCTCCCCTAGAAATTGAAAGCCCTGAAACATTCCATAATTTGGTGCCAAGATTTGCCTTGAGTTCTTTTAGATTTAGCTATGTTTCAGGATTCATCTTCAGGCCTTCAGAATCTCATGTTCAGAAAATCATCCTAACGTCTACGTACTGCTACCGCCACTCTACAGCTTACAATGGCCTATTTGCGGCACCTCGTTGTTTCCAAACCCCATTCATGAGAGCATATATTTTTTCCTGTTATCTTGTTTATCTGATGATTAACTATGAATTCCATATTACTAATCCTTCCTAAAATTATGTCTCAGGATTAATAATAACATCTATAGAGCTGTGCCTTCTTAAAATCAAAATTACATAGGATTAAAAGCTTAATTCTCCTTTTATAGCTTTCTATATATTAAGGCATCAAAAAATACAAAAGGGGTGGCGCTTCTTCAACCTTTGGTTCTATTTCTCGTAAGTTTAGGTTCCAATTAGCTATAGATTTGTGAGCTCCTCAATTGCATTTCAGATTCTTCTGCACCCGAATGGCTAGTCTGTTCTAACCAATTAAAAGTTCTAACCTCCTGGGATACAATAATAAGTATCACCACTTAATCCCCTATACTTAATAATAATAGTAATAATAGTAATCTGCCACCATAATTTTCCTCTGGGTGTCAGTCCACAAAATTATAAAAGACAATGATTTGGCCTTGCCAGGGTAGCCCAACTTCAGTAAATTTCCAGTCGATTTTTACCCAAAGTCATCTTATGGGGGGTCGTGGTTGCCTAATTCTAATCATCTCTCTAGCCTGCCATATTTATGCTTTTGTATATTCTGTTTTCTACCTTTGACCTACTTTCTAAGTTTCTATATTCCAAGTATGTTTTTTAAACTTTACTTCGTTCTTTGTTTTATCCAACTCAGTAATATTTTGTTACTCATAAATTATTTCCTTTTTACTTCCTATCAAAATCCAAAAATTCACTGTAATTAATTATTTAATTATATTAATTATTGACGACGCGTACAATCAAAATTATAGCAACTGCA